>JANTPZ010122642.1:0-16007 GCA_025593235.1 Vachellia pachyceras | reverse complement strand
TATTGTTAACGAAAGCCTTGTACATATTGGAAAAGTGTACATAACAATTGTATTCCTCATTTACATATGACAAGTTAACAAATGTGCTTTGTTCCATATAAATTGTAATTGTTGGTAATGACACTAAGGACTCAACTGTAACGTACTCTCTTTTAAATTGTTAGATTTTGGTACCTTTCTTTCCAATGAATCCTGTTCCATTAGAATAAATAGTGACAAATTGAAAGAGACATAATGTTAATGATGGACTCATTCGAATGACGCACATTGCTCATTTGAATGATGCTCCCCCTACCTCGACTTCCAGGGGGTAACCTTCCACACCTTGCTTCCACGTCACGGGGTAGGATTGACACTTTTCTACATTGTGTCTTAGTGCTTCGATGTAGAAGGTGTGACATAGTCCCAACGAATGGACGTATTCGAATGAATCACACATCTCATTTGAATGATTCTCCCCCTATCTCGACTTCCAAGGGGTGACCTTCTACACCTTGCTTCCACGTTACGGTGTAGAATTGACAATTTCTACACCGTGTCTTAGTCCTTCGGTGTAGATGTGTGACATAGTCCCAACGAATGGATGCATTCGAATGACTCACATAGTCCCAACGAATGATGCATTCGAATGAAATCCCAATATCTGCATTGTTACCTTGTATTGTTTGACTGTTTAAAGCAATATGCACATTTGTGTGATTAACAAAACGTATAACATTCATTTCTGCATACAAAACAACACAATCTTGTTACATATAGTACTAAACAACGAAATATCCATATTTATCTGTTCTTCTCCTCTAACTTCCCCTCTTCCTTTTCTTCACCAACAGCAGTGACAACTTGGTCAATGATGAGGTCAGTTGTTAACTACACTTCATCCATTAGCTCTGGCCTACTCCTTTTCCTCTGAACCTTAACCTATCCTCCCCCAGCTGGTGTGGGCACAGC
This sequence comes from Vachellia pachyceras, assembly GCA_025593235.1. Lineage (NCBI taxonomy): Eukaryota > Viridiplantae > Streptophyta > Magnoliopsida > Fabales > Fabaceae > Vachellia > Vachellia pachyceras. The sequence continues at coordinate 15,056 of JANTPZ010122642.1, read as the reverse complement.
CAGACCCATCTTTGCTATCTGAGTTCTACCAAATATGGGAACGCTAACAATCTCATCCGTTCGCTCCAGGTACTAGATTTGGTTGCTTTTCAGAAACAATGACACTAGTTGAGGGAATGGGAGAGAAACCAAACCAATTGCATTCTCCATCCACAGACGCAGTTCCTTCATGATCATAACCCCCAAATTCCTTGTATCCTTGGCCACGAATGATGCAAATAGACCATAATCTCTGCAGGTGAAACTTGTGAAGTTATTCCCTTTATTTACAATGCATTTGCTGTAAATGTACCATAGGATCATCCTCTCTTTCGACATGGAGCTAGGCTTAAAATTTAACCTTTTCGGATTACCCTCAGGCTTTAACACACACAAAACTTCGTTGTCAGACCTTTGGACAAAACCATCTGAAGGAGGCTCCCCTATCTCAAGCCACTGATTAATTCCTTTGCCGCACAGCTGAAATCGTTTCCCCCTAACTGTTGTCTCTAACATACACTCCCCATCATCCTCTTTGTCCAGTGCCTCCAATTGCTTCAGATTGCAGTAGAACGTCCTAACTACAGTAGGACTATATGGCAGGTGAGGCCTAATCCATGGTGCATATTGATTTACAAACTCAGATAGGCCCAATTTTAATTCGCTCTCCATATGTTCTAAATCAACATAAATGGCAGGGCAAATTTTCCTTCTAGCAAAATACGCATCATACCGTGCTTGGTCAGCCGGCTGTAGAGCAGCAGTCACAAACCCTTCTAGAGGTTGCAAGTCTTCTTTACTTGCATCCAATGGTGTTAAGATTGGGATTGCGCGAATCTAGTGGATGCATTTGATTTTTGTTGCTCTGATACTTCCTTCCTCACTCCAGTGTTTCGTTTTCTTCGTTTTGTAGGAGGTTTCATATTAGGATCTCCGATCTGAGGCATAATCTCCGCTTCCTCCCCTGCAGTGACCCTCAGAGTTTCACGCACAAACGTCTTCGCTACGCTCTCCTCTTGTTCAGCAGCATGGGCAGAGTGCTCTAGAGAAGCGACTACAACCTTCTTCCCTTTCCCTTTACATACCGCCTTCTTATTCAAGGGGGTCTATCATCGATTCTGACGGGATTCGTTGGGGTGGTGTAACAGAAGATCTGCTCTTCTTCCTTACAGGTTCATAGGTTGAAGATACTTCTGCAATTTTATGCTTTTGTAAGATTTGCTGTGGAATTTGAATGGTGGTGGGTCTGCTCTTCTAAGGTTTGCAGATTTGCAGGGTAATCGAGGAGATGAAGTGTAGGAATTGCAGGGTTGTGAAATTAGGCATGTGTTACATTCGAATGGAGGCCTCATATAGATGAATAAAAGGAAGATAAAACGTCTTTCCCTATGCATTCGAATTCAGAAAGGAGATAATTTGAATGGTTGAATATTATGTCCTTATAAAACGTTTTTAGGATCTATGGTTAAGAAAGTGTAAAAATACCTTAATCAATAATGTGATACATTCGAATGCGTTCCCACATAGTTTGCCGTGGCATTTCTGCACAGTTCCTCTCAACATCGGTTTAGAATGATGTCTTTCTTAACTGTTTATACTATATACGGTTTAGAAAGTGTCAAATATCTCATTCATTTACTATGTTCATTCAAATAAAGGGTAAGTTCCATTCGGTTAATGCACTTCTCATTGTAATGGGCAAATTTATGGTTCACCCTCTAGGGGGCAGTGGAAATGATGAAAAACGTTAACTGAATGATTGTCCCCATTGCAGTGTTTAATTGTTAATCATTATTGATACTGAAGATTAAAATAACAGAAAACTGGGAAAGAGGCACAATGGTTAAAACATCAAGGGGTCAATGGAATATGATAAAATAAGGCAGCTTGAAGCTGGGAAAAAACAATTCATGAACCCTCCAGAGTTCAGTCGAATATGGCTGATTTAAGAACATCAAAATGTGAAAGAACCAATACAGATGAACTAACATGAAACTGGAAAAGAAGCAGTTGTTGAATGCTCAAGGGTTCAACAACTGCTTCTTCCCAGTTTCTTGTTACTTCCTCTTGTGCTCCATCATCGTCAGACTGCTGTGGATATGCGAATGCAACTTTCTTCCCCTTCAAATAACCTAAGATATGGAAAGGATATGAAGGGTTCACGTGAATTACACATTAATCGAGGGAAATGCAAATTGGTCAACTCATTAAATGATATAGCAGAGTTAGCCGTCTTGATAGTTCATTCGTCTTGTCAGGGGTCGTTCCAATGTACTTCTGTCTTTTTAGTTCAATCTAACCAAGGCATTACATTCACCTCATTCGAATTATCAATGTTCGTTAATCGAATGAATATGATGACATTCGAATGAAGGAATGTAAGTTTAAAGGGTTGGCATTCAAATGAATAATATCCGTTATTTGAATGTAAGTTTAAAGCCTAATTTAAAATACAATTTATAAAGTTAACTTTATAAACCGTAGTTGATAACAACAGTTTAGGAAGTTCACAGATATGTTTCATTGATTCGAATGTCCAAAGGGCTCATTTGACTGCGGTCAGATAGACTTTCTACACCGTATTGCCTATATACGGTTTAAAAAGTGAAACAACGGCTTAGGTAATGAATGGTCTAAATGCCTTGATTACAGTTGGGCCATATGACTCCTCGATTCATTCTCCTAGAAAATCTGTGTTGCAATAAATTTCAAAAAACAACCATTCAACTTCTAATGCTTTAAAACCTTGATATCATTTCCAAAGAAGTAGTTGTATTCGGTTTTCCGCAGCATTGACGATGTTGGCGCTACAGAGAGGAGATAACATGAGATTGGAAAGAATCAATTGATGAACCTCGAGGGTACATTTTTCATTCGTTACTAGTCTCATGTCACTTCCTCTTCTGCAATGTCGTCATCGTCAGTGCCCAACGAAAGTTCATCAATTGTTTATTTATTAGCGCTGACGATGTTGACGTTGCACAGAGGAGTTAACATGAGACTGGGAAGAATCAATTGATAAACCTTGAGGGTTCATTTTTCATTCATTACTAGTCTCATGTTAATTCCTCTTGTGCAGTGTCGTCAACGTCAATTGCTTCTTTCCCATGTGGCTTGTTCCTCATATTCCATTAGCCCCTCGAGTGTTCAGTAGTTGCGCCTTTCCCAGTTTTATGCTATTTCATTTGGGTTGTTTACCATATTTGTCCGACCCCTCGAGGGTTCAACAATTTCTTCTTTCCCGATTTCATTGTATTTCATCTGTATTGTTAATGATATTGCACTCAATCCTGGAGGGTTCAACAATTGTTTTTTATGAGTTTTAATGCTATTTATTCTGCAGTAACAAGGAAGATAACATATGCATATAATAATCAATTAAACACTGCAATGGAAACAATCAACTAAACTTTCTATTACACATGCATACAATACGCTATTAAACACTGTAATTGAAACAATCAAATAAACTTAGTCATATACGGCCAACAAAGTCTCTTTTTATTCAGTCAAAGTGTTTTCACCTTTACAATCGAATGAAGGATAAGGCATTTCCATTGTTTACCCCAGCCTAAATGCCTAAAGATGACTTTCTACACCGTAAAATAAGGTATGGTTTAGAATGATAACTTCTAAACCGTTTTTTATGGAACTACGGTTTATAAAGATCTCCTTCTAAACCGTATTTCTTCTGTGCGGTTTAGAACTCTAGTTCTGCTAGTTCATTCGAATGGGTACTTTGACTCATCCGAATGGATGATTCATTCCAATAACTTTCTAAGCCGTATTTCAAAACAAGGGTTTAGAAAGCATTATTCGAATCAAGTCTAGAACTCATTCGATTGCGTCACTCTAACTTCATTTTGTCGAGGGGAAAATTCGGATTCCTTCATTCAAATGTGAGATACAACTCATTCGAATGGATACAACGTCTTCACTTTCTAAACCGTTGTTATATTATTCATTCGAATGAGACATATTAATAATTCAATTGAGACATATTAATCATTCGAATGAATAAAGGTTAGACTTTCTACACCGAAAATAATACCTACGGTTTAGAAGTTTGAATTCTGAAGAGTCGTATCCATTCGAATTAGACATATTAATCATTCGAATGAATAAAGTTAGACTTTCTACACCGAAAATAATACCGACGGTTTAGAAAGTTTGAATTCTGAACAGTCGTATCCATTCGAATTAGACATATTAATCATTCGAATGAATAAAGGATTAGACTTTCTACACCGAAAATAATAACGACGGTTTAGAAAGTTTGAATTCTGAATAGTTGTATCCATTTGAATGATACATATTATTCATTCGAATGAGGAATCACTACTAGAAAATTACAAATTAGCGAGGAAAATTGGCGACGACTTTAAAATTCCTCTCTAAATAACCCAATTAGCGAGGAATTTAGCGAGGAATATTAAATTCCTCTCTAATGTTTAAATTAGCGAGAAAAATTAGCGACGACTTGGATATTCCTCTCTAAAATTCCCAATTAGCGAGGAATTTAGCGAGGAATATTAAACTCCTCTCTAATTTTTCAAATTTGCGGAAAAAATTAGCGATGACTTAACTATTCCTTTTTAAGATGTCCAATTAATAAGAAATTTAGTGAGAAATATTATATTCCTCTCTAATGTTTTAGATTAATGAGAAATTTTTTACTGTAATATTAAATTCTGCATATTAATTTTTAGCATGAAATTTTAGAAGGATAAAGGAATTAATATATTTATTTTTTTCAATTTTTCTTTTATATTGTTTAACTTTGGAGGATTTGCACATATAATTACTTTCTCTCCAATTTCAATTTTTTCTCTAATTTGAATTTCCCTCCAACTTTCCCTCTTATTTTTTTTAATTGTTGTAGTGTAAAATAGACGCCATATGAAGTGCCTGTTTGGGAAGCCATTTTCCCAAACGGTGCACGTAAGTCGAGACAAAACCATCTCGAAATCTGTAAAAATCATCTCGAAATTTATAAAAACCATCTTGAAATCCGTAAAACCATCTCGAAATTCCTAAAATACCTCAAAATCTGCAGAATCCATTTTCCTAACGGAGTTCCCAAACAAGCACGAAGTCTCCAACGCGGAAGCCACCACAAGCAACAAATCTCCAGCCCGTGCCATCTGAAATAGCCAAGCCCTAACCCCCCGAAAGCTCGACCACTCCATCTGCTGCAAGAGCTCGGCCACTCCGTCTGGACTCGTCTCCGTGCGTCGTCATCTTCATTTCAGTGGGTTGGCCACTTTCCCTCTTATTCTCACTGCACGAAGGCTCCATCTGAAATCCCAAGCCCTAACCCCTTCTAATCTGTCGGGGTATCGTAACCTGAGATTTGGCAAGGGAAAAGGCAACCCCTAGCTTTTATTTATATTCGACAAATTCACCCAAGTTGCAACTGTCCAAGGTCTTTCTGGAACTGGTTCTCTGCGATTAGCTGCAGCTTTCATAGAACGATACTTTCCCAGATCGAATGTTCTGATATAATCTCCAACATGGGGTGAGTACATATTTCTTCCTCTGTTCAACATCTTTTCAACAATTGTTTCAAGCATTATAATTCATGGATAATAATATGGCTCTTGCAGGTAACACAAGAATATTTTCAACGATGCTAGAGTTCCATGGTCTGAGTATAGATATTATGATCCTAAGACAGTTGGTTTGGATTTTGAGGGGATGATAGAAGATATTAAGGTAGTGTCCTGATGCCGATTCTTCTTTGTATGAACTAGTAATAGTTTTGTTGGTGGAAAAAACTAATTACCAATTTTATTAAGCTTGGCCATTCTCTTGTTAAGGCCAACATAGACATTGTGACACGTACATCTTCATTATTTTATAAGGTTGATTCAATTCATGGGGAAAAAATCCACCTAATCGGCTGACTTCTATTTTTATAATTTATAGGCAACTCCTGAGGGATATTTTTGTGTTAATCTGGGTCTTTATGCTGAAAAGATTGGGGAGATGAATGTCATTTCCTCTTCACCAGAAGCTACAGCAAGGTATGAGAAATTTAAACTCTTTGATTGCTCATATATGATGTTGCCCTTGTATGATGACTATGTACATGCCTAGGGAAAGGGGAATGTATAAAAAGGAGAGTACCCCCTCCTGTAGGTGTTGACTCCTCTATCTACCATTTTGTTTAATATCGTCATGATAATTGTTTAATATCTACAACACATACTTTCCTAATGCAAGCTCCTTATATGGTTATTAAACATGATATAATTCCTCTATCTTTATTTACTTATCTTTGTCTTTGATCTCCAGCTTGCCTGCTGTTTTTTGGCTTTACATGTCTATTGTCTAAATATATGATAGATAATAATGCTTTGATTCCTCTATTTGACCCTATCATTGACTTGAAAATGGTGGATGCGTAAGTAAAAAAATGCATAGCTTAGTTGTACATTTTTTAATCTTCAACCCAAACATATATAGCCAATCAGTCTTCAGCTCGTCAAATAGTCAAAACCGGCTCTTTCAACCCTTGGTGACAGAATAACAACCCCTTGATAAGCGATGTACTTCTTGGAGGTATTTTAAAGTTTAATTGGAGGCTTTTCAAGTTTAGAACATCATTTTCAATTTCATGAAATCACAATTGGAGGTATTTTAAAGTTTAATTGGAGGTATCTTCATGTGTCTTTTGCTGCAATATTTTGAGCATCACTTGTGTTTTTATTTTTCTCAGTTCAAGTGCTTCTTACAAACCTATCCAAATAAAAACATGGTCTAGAATTTCACTGATTTGGTTCATTCCCAGAACTTAATATGGTCCTAGTTTTGTTTTGCAATTTTATAGCTATACATTGGTTCAGGTTCTCAGGTGTTTCCAGACTCCCTTAATTATCATCTTTTTTGATAAGGGTGCTTAGGCTTGGACTACATTCCAGTATAAATGTGAATGATTAACTTTGAGTTCAATTAATATTGCAAATTTACAAATTTTTAAGAAGCACACTCTTTTGAATATTGATAGTCAAAGCTGTCTCTCTTTACTTTAAGGCCCACATTTTAATGATTGAAAGGTCATGCAAATCACTTACTAATTGTAAATGATATTAGTGTAATCTTCAAGATTTTTGAAGATACCTGAATCTGAGGCACTTGATAAAATTTTAGCATCCCCCATTACTACACATCTGAGACAACGTATATTTCTGGATACTCTGAAGTGGCGTGCTGATATTGGAGCTGTTATTGTAATTTGAAGAAGATGATAACTGTTCCATTTTGCATTTCATGATGTCCTCTGGCTTAATATCCATGACACTTACACTATGCCATATTTAAGTAATCCGAGCTTCCAAAACATCAGTTTCTTAGCCTTGAAGTTCAGCCTCTGTACCATCTAAAATGCAATGATTAGGGGCTTTGTTAAACTTCTATAATTACTTTTAAAAACATTTTCTCGCAAATCGAAACAAACTCTTCTTACATACTTATATGTTCTTATATGGTACATTCTTATATGTTCATTATGGAATGATTTATAAGTTATATGTCATAATCAAATATCTAAGACAATAAAAAGGATGTTAGAAGTTAGCAAAATCCCCAATCAATATAACAGTCTGGTATCTTAATTTGTTCTGGATATCTTCAGATAAATTGATAGAAAAATGTTTTTACTATTAGTGGTTAATTTGGTGGATTTTTCTCAAAGATAAAGTAAGGTTTGCCTATGATGCTGGAAGGAGATAGATGGCTATGATGCTGTAATAAGAGAAAATGGTGCTCCAACACAGGTTACTGGATCAATAGAATGTTACTGGTGTTCTAGTTTTTTGTGGTGTTCTGACCTCACTTCAAATTGATGTCTAACTGCAGAACAACACAGGTTACTGGATCAATATTAGGTGAAAAGTTTTCCAATATTATACTGAGTTTGGACTATGTAAAATTTGATTATTATACTGAATTTCCCAATATTAGTTGTTCTCTCCTTATTTTTTGTGTGTCTTTTAAATGATTGTCAATAGAGAATGTTGGCAACACACTTGAAAAGCTTTTAATTGTGCAGGAATCTTTTAAATCTATGGATGATATACATGGGCTAATGTGCATTGTCAAGAAAACACCCAAGGCATCGTTGATGGTTTTTACTATGCTAAGCTTACAGAAATATTTTGGATATCATCAAGCCATCTTTATCATGCATATGCATGGTTCAGGCTCTTTTTGCTGCAGAAGAGCTTTAATAAGAATGTGAGCCAGAAGGATATGCAATTGATAGCTGCCTCTGTTGTTCTGGCTGCACTTTCAGTGCCTCCCCACGATCACACTCAAGGTGCATCTCATCTGGAATTGGAGCATAAAAAAGAGAGGATTTGAGGATGGCTAATCTCATTAGTTTTAACCTTGAAAGTAAACCTAATGGCAGAGAAGTGGTAGCATACATTTTTAACTGTTCTTCTCTCAAGTTAGCTTATCTATTTTTTTTCCTGATTCTAACTATTTAGCTTTTGCTACCTTTTCTGTTTTCCTCTCCTCAGCTATCAAGGTCAGCCCTTCTTGCCGAACTGGTAAGGCTGAATATTTGTTTGGCTTGGACATTATTTTTTCTTTCACTTTGAGTGTGCATTAATGTCTTCTAAGATCATGCTATATATAGATATGTATATATTGAAATGATTTTTTTCATGCAGACTCTGGTTGATCCAGAATCTTTAGAGAGTGATGGTGATGGGGAAGCGGTTGGTAATAATGTGCAAATGATATGTGGATATGTATGATCTCTGGTTGATTCGGCATTGAGTTGCCCTTGTGCTGACTAGATTGTATTTAGCTAGTGTTTAAGACCGTAGCTGTGATGAGTAGAAAGCTCAAATCATCCTTTGATTGTAAATCTGAGGAGAATTTTGTTCACAATTTGATCTCTAGGTTAATGGACAAACATGTACTTGTTGCTGTGAGTTGGGGCTGTATAAATTTGGAGCCATATCTGACAAGCTGTATGAATAGAATTTGTTTTTTCGGTCAATTGTGATTAAATAGGATTTGTTTATAATATATTTTTGTAAATACGTAGTTAATGCATATTTAAAATCAACGATGAATTTAGCGATAAAATTATCAAATATAGATATGTTAAATATATATATAATTGCCCATTTAGCGAAGGAATATAATGCATTTAGCGACGAAAAAGTAAGGTATAATATTCTAATTAGCGATTAAAAATTGAAAAGTAAGGTATAATATTATAATTAGCGAGGGAATTGTCAAATTTAGTGACGGAATATAACTTATTTAGCGACGAAATTGTCAAATTTAGCGACAGAATATAATCTATTTAGCAAGGAAATTGTTAAATTTAGCGACGGATTTAGAGAGGGAAAACTTCTGTCGCTAAATCCGTCGCTAATTAGAGAGGGAAAAATTCCGTCGCTAAATCCGTCGCTAATTAGCGACGGATTTAGCGACGGAACATGTTTCCGTCGCTAAATTAGAGAGGGAATTAGTTCCGTCGCTAATTCCCTCGCTAATTTAGCGACGGAATACTTTTCCGTCGCTAAATTGTCCGTCGCTATTTCCGTCGCTAAATTTAGCGACCCTCTTATTAGCGATGGATTTAGCGATGGACTTTTTCCGTCGCTAAACCAGCTTTTTCCGTCGCTAAACCAGCTTTTTCCGTCGCTAATTCCGTCGCTAAATCTAATTTTTCTAGTAGTGAATGTTATACTTTCTACACCGAAAATAATACTTACGGTTTAGAAAGTTTGAATTCTGAATAGGCGTATCCATTCAAATGAGCCATATTAATCATTCGAATGAAGAAGGTTATACTTTCTACACCGTTAGACTTTTGAATGAAGAAGGTTAGAAAGTTAACTTTCAGTGTAGAAAGTCTAATCTTCTTCATTCGAATGATTAATATGGCTCATTCGAATGGATATGCCTCTTCTAAATTTAAACTTTCTAAATCATAGGTATTATGTATGGTGTCGAAAGTCTGAACCAGTTACAGTCGCATTAAATGTGTTGTTCTGTCTCCGCTCTCACTCTACTCATATTTTCACTTACAAAATCGTCCTTCATCTTATTCGGATGAGTCAAATTGGGCGCATTCGAATGCCTAGCACAGACTTTCTACACCGAACCTAGGAATTTCAGTTTAGAAAGTGAACTTTCTAAACCATAGTTGATAACAACGGTTTAGAAAGTTCACAGATGTTTCATTCATTTGATTGTCCATAGGGCTCATTCGACTGAGGTCATAGAGACTTTCTACGCCGCATAACAATATACTGATTAAAAAGTGAAACAACGGGTTACAAAATGAACAATCTAAATGCCTTGATTACAGTGGGCCATAGGTCTCCTCGATTCCTTCTCTTGGAACTTTAAATCTCGAAGAACAACCTTTGACGAACTAAATTTCGAGGAACAACCCTTCAACTTCTAATTTTGAAATGAACAGTCTAATGCCTTGATTAAAGTTGTGTTGCAATAAATTTTGAAGAACAACCCTTCAACTTCTAATGCTTAAAAAACCCAGATCAAGTTGAGAGCGAATTGAAACATGCCGAAGATGAACTATATAAAATCCCTGAGCATCTAAAAGTGAAAAGGTGAAACTCAGAAGAAAGCTCTATTTAGTGGACTACTAGTATTGCTGAGGTTCAGTTTCCAATTGACGGCAGGTCTCATTATTTAATTTGTATGTTTGCAGATACATGCTAAGAAACATTGAAGAAACAGAGGTAGGGGAGAAAAGGATCCACCCTTAAATGCACTCATTGCCAAAGGAAGACACAGCGACAAAGGCTGCAGAGTTAGGGGGAGAAGATGATCCACCATTGAAAGCACTCATTGCCATAAGAACACAAAGAAGGCACAACAACAAAAGCTGTGACACTTGATCGATTAAAGTGAAAAGTACCCAAGAAGCATTTGCAATTCAAGCAATAGTAGTAGGTGGAAGTGAAGGTAAGGGCCAAGAGATTCAGGCATCACATTCTTTGAGTATTTGTGGATCCAGCTCAGCTGCCTCCCCATCTAAAATGCTTGAAGTCGAAGATGATGAATTGCATGAAAGTTGTCCCAACCAGCAACCTCAATTCATTGCAATGTCGCCTCAATCCAATAGAAATGCAGAGATTGAAGTTTGTCTTATTCAATTGAAAGATGGTCTTGTTGACAAGGGAAAGTAACCCTTGTCACCTCATGCTGCCACAAACCATAATGTATTTGGAATTCATCAGATGAAGCAAACCATGAGGTTGCGACAAATCAAGAATGTTCTACCATAGAGATAGCCTCCTCAACGTTGTATTTCATATGGGGTTTTTACCATATTCCACTGACCCCTCAAGGGCTCAACAATTTCTTCTCCCAATTTCATTGTATTTCATCTAGATTGTTAATGATATTGCACTCACTCCTTGAGGGTTCAACAATTGTATTTCTCGAATGAGTCACTCTTCTTCATCAACGTACGAATTTAAACATCTTTATTCGAATGCGTGATAGTTCTAATCGGAATGAGAGTGGCATCATCACTTTCTAAACCGTAACTGAAAACAATGGTTTAGAAATATCACTTTCTAAACCTTGTTCCCTATTTTCGGTTTAAAAATATTTGGGGTTTATCATCCGAATGAGAAATATCTCTCATTCGAATGAGAATCCGTGTAACTTCTTAAACCTCACCTAATTATTAAATCAATTAATAAAGGTTTAGGGAGTTAAATGACGTGGAGGTTAACATGGCCGTGTATCCTACTTAACAAACGGCCGTCACAGCTTTCGTTGGTCCAGGTAAAAAGTTCTGCGTTTTAGAAACTTCCGTGACGAATCTGGTCCCAGAAAAACTTCCGGATACATAATGGTTCAACAGGTATACTTCCGTGGTAAAAATGCCAGTAATCAAACCCAAAAATAATCATTCTCAACAATAGAGCACAAACCCCGATCAAACTCATAGCGAACATTAAAAAAAATCATCTCAAAAATCAACAACCCAGATCCAAGAGAGGCGACGATGGCGTGGGGGCATCGAAGCTTTGGATCAGTGGCGGAGCCACTCTTTGGTGAGGGTGGGCAATTGCCCCCACTGAATTTTTTTTATGTATATAAATTATTATTAGATTTTTATTATGCATTATTAAAATTTGAAGCCACTCAAATTATCTATATTTGTAAGTCTGTTATCATTTGTTTGAAAATAAAAAATTGCCCCCACTGTTACAGGGTCCTGGTTCCGCCACTGCTTTGGATGATGATTTGTTCATGTCTGGACTGAGAACTCCAAGCACTTATCAGATTCAGAAGATCTCCACTGAGCTTAGCTATCATGGCAAGATTGAGCGCAAGGACGTATTTTACTGGTTTTAGAACCATAAAGGCAGATTTGACCCAAAAAAAAAAAAAAAGGAATCATAAAGCCAGAGAGAGACAGAAGCGTCGCAAGGTCTGAGAGACCCAAAATGACAGCGACAAAAGGAGGCTTCGGTGATGGGGATGCACACGACGACAAGGCGAATGTTGTGTCACAGGTCAAGCATCGTTGTGCAGAGGTTGTAAGAAGCTGTCTGAGCTTGGGAAAATTTTTGCCTACCCTTGCTCCAGAGAGGGAGGCCATCACAGTTAGTTGTCGGAGGAAGAGACTTGGGTCAAAGGGGGATGAGAGAGAAGGGACAGGTATGTTAATATTATTGATAGTGTAGAGTTGTAAATTGTTAAATATTGGAGGATATAATGGGAAGAAAATATCGTGAACTCAAATCAGTTCCCTGAGTTAAGCCGTGGAACCAAATTCCAAAAGATTAACGGAGGTGGTAGTTCCATGAAAGTAAGATCCAATGAAACATATAGTCTAAATTTGGATTCCGCTTTCAATTTCAATTCTAGATCAGTTCCAATGCACCAAATGGGGGCATAAGTTTAATAAGTTGCTCGATATTTACATGTTAATCATTCGATCTATTGCTTTTGTTGTTGTCCCATGTTCCTCCAGTAGATACACAACCCCTGAAATTTAAAAGCTGAGTTATAACATTGGCATTTACATGTCTACATCAATTCAGATAACCTTCGAGCAGAATTGTTACAGAAACATCATTCAAGTTTTATTACATATGCTTTATAATACATTCTTCTCGGTTCTTCCCTCTGGTTAGGTCACTTTTGAGATGTGATATTAGACTATGACAGTCAATACGCGAGCAAGGAAATCATTTACCAGCCTAAATGTGGAGGAACACTCAAAACTCGAGTGATTATCAAAGTCGACAAATCAAGTCTAAAGTTAGAAGTATGACTGTAAGCAACTAGTTTATCAACTCTAGGATGGACATGAAATATTAAATAGATACCAAGGTTGTTATCAGCAGATTACATTTCAATCTATCTCCTTTTATGGAATTTCGAAAACAAGCAAAAGTTGCATCAGTGTCGCTGACCTCTCTGCTGCTCGAACTGCAAGCCGTCCGGCAACACCGAGAATTTTGTTTGATTGTGGTGTTTCCTTCCCATCAGAAGATTTAGGGAGTTCAGCAATAAACTCATCAGCTTCCAAACATTATTAAAATCTTCTATCACTAAAAAAATGCATTTATTGTGAGCTCGAAACCCAAAAAAAACTGATTAATCAAACTGAAATAATCAGTTAATTTGGTTTTGGTTAAATTGTTTAATCTGTTTCAGTTCAAAAGTATAAAACTCGATCTATTCGGATTTTCAGTTAATTTGGTTTCTACAGAACCGAAAAGAGTACAAAAATTCTTGCATGTATGTTAAATGAAGGTGCCCCAAATCAACCTGAACCGTTTTAATTTACAAAACATACTAAATATTCAATGGTTCCCACTGTTCTTTTTGAAATTACTCTCTTCTCCATCCTTGATCTGCCCCCCCCCCTCCTTCTTACACCATACTTGCTATGTCCTCCTCCATCACCAAAGGAGTGAGAGCCTATTTTCTGGCAAAAGTATAAAATCAGTTGAGAGACATGTTTCCTCCAGGTGGGTATAATTTATTTTTATTTTTTCATTTTTCTAGAAAATTATTCATACTTTCTTGTAATGTTATTGAACCCGAACATGACTAGTCTAGTTGACTAATACCTCAATGACATAACCTCTAATCCGGTCCTAATGAAGCATCAACCCAGGGCTATTGCAACTTGGGCAAAACCAATTCAATTTGGGTCCAACTCGGTCAACCCGTTGAGTTAATTGGGTTACCAACTAAATTTTGTTAAATGTTTCAAGTATTTTTTTTATTTTTGAAGTTCAAAAATTGAAAAGACAAAAGTTAAACGCTCAGTTTGGTTGAGTTTTGAATTTTTTTTTGTTTGCTTTCTATAGTCCTTGACCTCTATTTCAATTTTATACTAACTTTTTTTGAATTTTTGGTTTACTTTATATACGTGGTTGAAATTCTCAATTTTGGATGATGAGCAGGTGATGAAATTCATTTTAATTTTTTTTATTCCTCACCCATCTAATCTTAAGCTAACTCTAGAGTGACCTATTAAACATTAACCCATTAACTTATCTCATCCTATTTAATGATTGTCCGGGTTTTGATAACGTTGCTTTGCACCCGTTTGAAAAACCATTAGGAGAATGCATTTTGGCAGAATGCATTTAAATTTGGTTAAACGTTGGATTCAGAGTACATTTATCCTGTTAAATTTTTTTTTTCTCATACTGTATTTTGAAAGAATAACTTACCAAATACTAAAATCCGCAAGCTAACGCAATTTAGAGTCAAAAAGCTGCAGCAAAACCGCACTTTCTCGTCCGCCGCGGAGCTTTGCAATTCACACATTACAGGCCACACCTTTCGCCGCCTTCCTCTTCTGATACTCTTTCCTGCATTTTCTCAAAATCATTTGATTCCTTTCCTTACTTCGATTTATGAAACCCCTTTTATGTATTTGTTTGATAAATATCCGATTGAAGCATGATATAGTTTTCTTTTGTGTATTGTACTGTTCTTTATAATTTCACTTTATGAACTTGTAATGTTTCAATGTGAAGTTGGAATATTAAAATAATGGATTTATTGTATTTGTTTAGAAAGGCTAATCTAAACAA
>JANTPZ010122640.1:0-37176 GCA_025593235.1 Vachellia pachyceras | reverse complement strand
CGGCCTAGACCCAGGAGGGAGGCCAAAGTTTATTGTGACTCACACTCTAGTGGGAAGTCGGCCTAGACCCAGGAGGGAGGCCATGATTATTTGTGACTTACACTTTAGTGGGGAGTCGGCCTAGACCCAGGAGGGAGGCCAAAGTTTATTGTGACTCACACTCTAGTGGGAAGTCGGCCTAGACCCAAGAGGGAGGCCATGATTTATTGTAACTCACACTTTAGTGGGAAGTCGGCCTAGACCTAGGAGGGAGGCCAGGATTTATTGTGACTCACACTCTAGTGGGGAGTTGGGATGGAGTAATATGGAGGAGTAGGATGGAGGGATCATTCGTGCATTCTGATTGTAATGAATGGAAAACATTATTTTGTTTAAATATTGTATATATGCACTGCTTCACTGACTTATAATCTCGTATTGTATATTCTATGAATTAATTATTGGTTACTGGGACTTTATGTCTCACCCTATCGATATATATTTTTTTCAGAGAGGAATTTAGTGGTTCGAGGCGTGAAGGGAAGGAGCCAACAGTTTGATAATGGCTATCACTGTAGGCTAAGTAGCTAGGTTATCTTAAGGAGAAATGTATATTGCCAGACTTTAGGGCTTGCATACTCTGATTTGTTTGTCCTTATGTTTATTTTGGGATATTCTATTTATGGGTAACAATCTGTCTTTTGGTACTCTAACTTGTTAGGTATCCATTTGAGAATGGACCCGCATGTTTAAGGGGAAGACTAAATATTGTTGACTCTTGTGGCTTTTAATGGTGACTTGTGGGCGAGCTTTGTGCCCTGGATCGGAATGATACTGTAAATTGTGAATGGTTTGTGGGTTGGGTGTCTCATCATAACTTTTGTACCCTAGACCTTAAGCATTTAATAATTAATTGTTTTTGAATGTCTGGGTTGTTTGGGATTATAAATGGTATCAGAAAGGACTATAAATGGTATCAGAATGAATAATGAGTTATCTAACTAAACGGGAATATATTATATGGTTAATTTGTTTAGGGGGTTACAGAGCGGAGGTAGAGATTGAGCTCGTTCGGATGTGATTTTTAAAATAATTTGTACAGATTTCGAGATAAAATTAGGTTTTGGAGAATAGATTTTGGAAAATAACTTTTACAGATTCTGAGGCAAAACCTAGGTTTTGAAAAGTGATTTATGTTTGGTAAGTTATTAGCTTTTACGGATTTCGAGGTAAAAAAGTGGGTAGGAAAGATGAAAGAGAAAGAATGAAAAGTAAGAAAGAGGAAAGAGAAAGAAAGAAAAAGTCGAAAAGAGGAAAGAGAAAGAAGGAAAAAAGTAAAAAAGATGAAAGAGGAAAAAATAAGAAAGAGAAAACCTAGGTTTTAAACTGATGTTTTGTAACTAAAATAGTTTTTCGGGAAAAAAATTTTGCTTGGACAAAATCTCGATTTTAAGGTAAAACCTGGATTTTGAAATCAAATCTAGGCTTCAAAATGGGTTTCCACACAAACCCGTAATATAAAGTGCAGAATTTTTTACATGGGAATTACGGAAAATCCCTCGTTAAAAAATTAATTATAAAATGAGATTTTTTACATATGTGCAATTACATTTTTATAATATACAATCGAGCTTTTACGTTATCTGTAATTGAGTTTTCGTATAATAGGTCCCATTATTCAATTAATTCATTAATTAGAATTTTTCATCAATTTTTACAGAAAAAACATTTTATTGTTTTACTGCAATTATTTATATCAACTTCGGCTTTCGCATGAGTCGACAGCGCAGGAATTGTTGAGGCCATCCAATGTGTAATTAATTGGATGGATCATAAATTAATTGGCCGTACTTTAGTCAGATCAACTTAACGAGGGAGATTTATGATAAGGTCCTACACTAACGAATTATTTATTGTAAGACCCTAAAAATTATCATTGATACTCCTCGACTTGTTATTAATAACACCTTGTAATATTATAATAAATAATTAGTTAACACGGTGCTAAACAATAAATAAACCTCCACTGTTCACTGTCACTACTCACAGCTCCGTTCCTCTCACAGATGACAGCAACGCTCCGTCTCCTTCTCTTGTAACAGTTCCGTCGTCGTCGTCCTCCTCCTCCTCCTCATCAAAAGCGTTGATGGTCAGCGTCAATGAGCAGCATGAGTTCTCCTTCAGGTGGTTTTCCAAGATTTTCACATTCAGGATCGCATTGAGAGCTCTCTCCGGCGCCGGCGGTGCTCCTGCCCTGTCATTTTCCGTCAGCTGGTCAATCAGTTCCCCCAAACCAGGCCGTCAGCTGGTCAATCAATTCCCCCAAACTAAAACAGGACCAAATCTGATCCAGCACCGGCGGTTTTAATTTGAAGTGAGGCCATGGTCGACGTACAAATCAGTTCCAACGTTGAATGTAAGATATTTTTATAAAATTAGAAAAGCAGGAGAGAACGGATGATGTGGATGAAGAAAAGTGATGAACCCAAAGGCTTCAACAACCCTGAGCGACGTGCACCTTCCTCATCTTTTGCAGCTTCAAGTTTAGCGAAGCCTCAATCTCACCCAACACGTGCCTCATGACCTCCATCTTCTCCGACTTCAAGCTCAGCTTAGCCCTTCAACCAAAAAAAAAAAAAACTCCTTCCACGATCCCAGCCTCCATTGACACCCTCATCCTCCATAACCTCCCCAACCTCATCGGGCCCCTCCCTCCGTTAGTTGCCACCCTCACCTACCTCACCATCATCTGGACCAATATGTCCGGCCCCTCCCCTAATCTCTCCCATAACCAGCTTTCCGGTGGGACCCTGGCGTCCCTGGCCAACCAAGACCTGTCCTGGATCGAGTTGCAGAGGAACAGGCTGGAGGACGATTCCTACATGCTTTTCGGGCCCAACAGGACGACCCAGATGGTGGACGTGTTCAGGAACTTGCTGGCGTTCGATATCGGCAGTTATCGTTGGACCTGAATCATAACATGATATATATACATATAATAGGATGTGTGGCGAGATCCCTTGACGTGGAAACTGTTCCGACGCCTCCGAAATCTCTCCCTCTCCCTCCAAAGCATCCCATTGTGGTGACAATTGACCGAGTATTAGGCGTAAGAATGACCCGTTACAATTTTTCATCCTCATATTAGATTTAGGGTTTGTTTGAAAATTATTTTAAAAATAATTTTTACAACTTTTGAGGTAAAATCTAGATTTTGAAGAATAAATTTTGAAAAATAGCTTTTACAGATTTCGATGTAAAACTTGAGTTTTGAAAAGTGATTTATGTTTGAGAAGTTATTGGCTTTTACAAATTTCGAGGCAAAAAAATTGGTAGGAAAGATGAAAGAGAAATAATGAAAAGTATAAAATAAGAAAGAGAAGAAAGAAAAAGTATGAAAGAGGAAAGAGAAATAAAGAAAAATTAGAAAAGATGAAAGAGAAAGAAGGAAAAAAAAGTAGAAAAGAGGAAGGAGAAAGAAGAAAAAAGTAGGAAAGAGAAAACTCAGGTTTCAAACCGAGGTTTTGTAACCAAAATAGCTTTTCCGAAAATTTTTTATGTTTGGACAAAACCTAAATTTTAAGGTAAAACCTAGATTTTAAAACCAAACATAAGTTTAAGAAAGAGAAGTCAAACAAGCCATTATAGTGTGTGTTTGGGAACTCCATTGGGAGAATGGATTTTACAGATTTTGAGGCATTTTGTGGATTTCGAAATGGTTTTACGGATTTCAAGATAGTTTTTATGAATTTCGAGATAGTTTTTACAGATTTCAAGATAGTTTTATCTCGGTTTAAATTCACCGTTTTGACAACGATGTTGCCAAACAAGTACATAGTAAATCGGGATAACAGATACACACACAAATGCACATTTATATTACAACAATCAAATCAATGGGCAATTAATCAATGACTTCACAACATCGATTATTGACATGATTTTTTTTCAAATATGATTAATTAAACAAAAATATTCTAGAGGATGTACTATTTTTAATTATATTGTTAAATGTTAATACACGTGTATATATTAATAAATAATATTAGTAGATGGTTATTAGGTCTCTTGTCCCTGTCAAGTGGATGGAAGTCACTATATAGTAATAATCACTCAGTCACTTTTTCGTTACTTAATCACTCAATCATATCATTAATATAAAAATTAGATAATAAAAAAATTAGGTAGATTAATTATTTATAAAAATATATGTTGATTTCTTTGAAATTTCATCATCAATTGATTGTATTAGAACCATCTTTTAATATAAATCCCTTCGTATGTACAATTTTTAATAGGAATAATTTGATTAAAAATTGTAAATTTAAGAGATAAAATATAGTAAGTTCCAATGTTTAGGATCAAAATTAAATTTGACCCTCACTAACTCTTAAATTTAAAATTGGCAAAAATAGTCTCATATGGTTTCACATAGGCTTGTGAATTGTGAACATACAAAAGGCTTATCATAAAATAAAAATTATGCACTGAAAATAATTAAAATATACATATTAAATTGATTAATGTGTAACGAGTTAAACTAAATCAAGAGAATCATTAATGATATTGCCTTTTTATTATATAATTCACTGATATTTGTTTTGTTAACATTTATTAAGATCAATAGTGTGTCTTTATATATATATATATATCAATGAGCCATATATTGTTGGAGGAAACATTATAATATTCTAACCATATTTGCCAACAATCACGTGGCTATGTGCCCGTTTACCAACGCATTATAAAAATACTTTTACTCAAGCTGAGATCAATTTGTAGGAAAGATTATCTCGTTTTAAGAAAAATACTGCTGAATGTGTATTTAACTTTTAGAAACGTTGCAAACAAATCCTATGTTTATATATGTTGTTCTTCTCGTCATCATTGAAAACCTACTGTAGGATTTTCTCTTTTGTCTCTTTATATATAATTTCAAATAAGATTCTACAAAGTCTAGTAAGGACTGCAATAATTCTTATTAATTACCTTTTTTGAATTCCTTGGTGATATTAATATGTAATGTTGAAACGGTGCGTCGTCTCGTGTTGAAAATTAACATGCTCGTGCCTCACACCATCGATATGGGATGTGCATGACTATTGACCAAATGTGTATAAATGTTTCAAATTTCATGTTTCATAAAATTATTATTATATTTAATAAATTAATTTTTATTTTTTCTGCTGTAGTTATTAACTTTATAAATACAATTTAAGATTTTTAATTAATTTATTGGGGTTTATAATATTAATAATTTTATAAAAATATTAAACATGAACTATCTATGTTTTTTTACTAATGACAGATAAAAGATTCTAAAAAGAAAAGGAAAAAGAAAAAGAAAATAAGAGGAGGTTGTTGGTATTCTTTTTTGTTAGACACGTGTATTTTTTTTAATTACGACAATCATATTCAAGGTACTATCGAATATTAAATGTGGACGCTTCTTCTAATTGAGGGATGAATTTTGATTAGTCGTATTATGATTGACTAACTCTTTCTATTAGACAAAGTCCTATGGGTAGCTGGAACTTTTTTACAAGTGGGATGCTGCTTTGAAAAAGGAGAAAAATAACATCAATCACAAACTCTTAGTACACACATTAGAGACAATTCTGATTGAGATATTGTCAAATATTAGATACAGATACATCTCTTAGATGGGTTTAACGAACACTCTCACATACCAATATCTCTTAACCTTTTTTGGCTCTGTTTGTTTTGCCCGTTGGCACAACGGGTGCGCTTACCGAGACACTTTTCCTCTCACATAAATTGCCTCGGAATCTGTGTCCGTTTTTCCAACGGGCTATCCAAACAGAGCCTTTGCCACCCAAAATCAAAATAGTTATAGTTATTTTTGGAGTCAATTTCTGTTCCCAGAAGAGTCGAATATACACTTCTTTCTTTCTTTGTGTCTTTTAATGTTGTTATATAATTAAAATATTAAACATATGATAAAAATATAATTTTCACTGCTAAAATGCTTTGGGTAATACATTTTGCAATAGGAGAAAAATTTTCAGCAATTTTTCCTAATTTTTATTTCAAAAAGAGATTTTGGTCTCACTTCGTCAAAACACCTATGATAACAATAAAGACTATCACTATATTTCAAATATATGTTCTTCTCTGAACTTCTTAAAATTGTTTGTGTTTAGACCAACATTATTTACTGGGCAAAAAAGACCAACAT
The DNA here is from genome assembly GCA_025593235.1 of Vachellia pachyceras. Lineage (NCBI taxonomy): Eukaryota > Viridiplantae > Streptophyta > Magnoliopsida > Fabales > Fabaceae > Vachellia > Vachellia pachyceras. The sequence continues at coordinate 30,998 of JANTPZ010122640.1, read as the reverse complement.
TATTTCTCTGGTGGGAGCAAGGTTATTTAAGTTGCATTCAAAATATTTCCTTGTGTGGCATTCCTTTGCCTAAAGACCAGGTCCAAGTGAGACAAACATCCAAATTAAAACAATCACTCATAAAAATAGTAAACCCACTCGCTTTCCTATACACTACATATATGTGTGTATCTATATATATGCATTCTCCTCCTCCTCCACCACCATCATCTGCTTCTTCTGCAACTTGCTCCATTCATTTGAAAGCTCAGGAGAATGGCGTTGTCAAAGAGGGTGATTGTACTTGGCTTACTGACACTTGTGGTATGCATGTGCTTGATCAAAGAAGCCGAGGCTACCGGCAACGACGACGAGTCCCTTCATCTCCACGTTGTGAAGAAGGAAGACGAGTTTGATGACCCTCAAGAAGACCAAGACAACTTTGATGACGCTACAAATAATGCAGATTTCTACGTTGGTCATAACAATGTCGAAGTTTTGGGACACTGATAGATTGAACTCATTCGTTCATTTGAATCACAACCACCATGCTTCCTCCTCCTCCTAGCTCCTCCAAATAATGCAGATTCTTATAGCTCTTCTTTTCCATATAATGTATACTCCTTATTCTTATATTCGATGTTGTACAATCTAACTGAGGGAACATTTCTTTGAATAAAGGCTTTTCAATCTGTTCTTACATTTTGGATATGGATAAATCTTACTACATGAACAGTTTATACTTTTGCATTTTTTTTTTTTGCTCGTTGGATCTTTTTATGAATCTCTGTTTCATGCGTACAAGCATTTTGGTGAAACACGGTTGTAATTCAAATGAGTGAGCCGTATTCATCAATGCGATCAGTATCTATGTGAATTATGTACTCTGTTTTTACAAATTGCAATGGAAAAAAAATGACTAAGAAGCCATTTTAAAGAAAGACATAAGAGGATCGTATATATCTTGCTTGGCATTTTGACCCATAACATAATCCCCATGAGCATAATCATCCCTGTACTGCACTACAAGCTTATCTTCATGATGACCATCGAGGATCTCCAGAAGGCGCTGCACATCCTTCACATCGGAAAGACCATCGGAACAACTGATGAAGAGAGGAAGGCCATTTGGAATTCTTGATATGTCATACACTGGAGGCAAGGGCTGCCCATAGTGTTTAATATTCTCAACTTGATTCTCATAATCATACATTGCTATGGTTCCTTGTCTGATCACTGCATTATTAGCCATAGGATTATAACTTACTTTGCCCTCTTAATTAGACCAAACTGTTCTTCTGTTCTGACCATTTGTTCCAGCTGAAATCACAAATTCAAAATCTTTACAGCCTTTCTGTTAGAGTATCCTAACAATTTGAGCTCTAAATTATTGTACTCAGTTAGCCATAGTCTCCAAAAAAGTAGCAAATGCATTATGCATGAGGTTATTATTGAAAAGAACAAATTCCTTGTGTATCAGTCAAGTGAATCAAAAATGCCAAAAAGGACCAACTTGTGCATAGAATTCTAGGATGACCACTTTGAGACAGATGAATCGCATTCTTCGTAGCAGTTGATTCAGAAAAGAAGAGAAAAGAAACTGATAGTGACCATGAAAAGCCCGTGTTGCAGCAGAACCGGTGGCCTATTTCTCATTTAACCCCCTGATTGCCCCAAAGGAATTCTCTGCATGCTCAGAATGTAACCATCTCGTGTTGTCACCTGAAACGGATCAATCACACACAGGAAACCCATCAGTAGATGCTCTAAAATCTTCCTAATTTTACGATGATGATCCCCCGGGGGGGGGAGTAACATTACCAAGTGTTCTTCACAAGCATAGCCTTGTGTCTTCACCATCGATGAGCAAATACCATCATCACCAGGGGATATTCCCATTGTAGAAATACTGATGGCTGATACAAATTCTATTCTTCTAAGTTCTAAGAGATAACCCAGATAGGAGAATAGTGATGACAAGGAATATTGAGAGTGAAGTCTCGGCCATGCTCTGGTTCCAGGTTCATCTCTCTGCCTTCTTCCCGTTATGACATTATTTATACACGGCTAGACAGAAAACGAGAAAAAAGAACAGAAAAGAGTATTCACACGTCTTTTATAAAACCCACCACCCTCTTTTTCGACGGATTCGCTGGTGGCTTAGAACGAGCCCTCTGTGGGGTCTACCCGGTTTTCTTATGCTACTATTAAATTGGATGATTAGTACGTGAATGAATGCAGAGAAATCACGGCAGAATAGAACAGGCCTACGTGGCTCCCATCGTGAGCCAAAAGCTTGTGCTTTGCAGACAAACATTTTTGTCATAGCTAGCTGCCCTTATCTCTCAAAGAATAGAGAAAAAGCTATGCATTTTCACTAAGGAATAGGAAACTAAGTTCAGCTTGTGCTTTGCAGACAAACATTTTTGTCATAGCTAGCTGCCCTTATCTCTCAAAGAATAGAGAAAAAGCTATGCATTTTCACTAAGGAATAGGAAACTAAGTTCAGCTTGTGCTTTGCAGACAAACATTTTTGTCATAGCTAGCTGCCCTTATCTCTCAAAGAATAGAGAAAAAGCTATGCATTTTCACTAAGGAATAGGAAACTAAGTTCAGCTTGTGCTTTGCAGACAAACATTTTTGTCATAGCTAGCTGCCCTTATCTCTCAAAGAATAGAGAAAAAGCTATGCATTTTCACTAAGGAATAGGAAACTAAGTTCAGCTTGTGCTTTGCAGACAAACATTTTTGTCATAGCTAGCTGCCCTTATCTCTCAAAGAATAGAGAAAAAGCTATGCATTTTCACTAAGGAATAGGAAACTAAGTTCAGCTTGTGCTTTGCAGACAAACATTTTTGTCATAGCTAGCTGCCCTTATCTCTCAAAGAATAGAGAAAAAGCTATGCATTTTCACTAAGGAATAGGAAACTAAGTTCAGCTTGTGCTTTGCAGACAAACATTTTTGTCATAGCTAGCTGCCCTTATCTCTCAAAGAATAGAGAAAAAGCTATGCATTTTCACTAAGGAATAGGAAACTAAGTTCAGATAAATTTACTATTTAAAGATTAAGGCAAGCTTTTGTCACTTATCTTTCATAATTCTCAGACATGATTTATAACGCGCAAATGCATTAATTGTTCTTCTACTTGCTTGGCAATGACATTACTCAACAACCTCACACTTCAGCCGAGCGATGGTGATGAGCACAACACCCTAATCCTTAACAACAATTTAAATAGCTACTTCATAAATATTTAAAAAATTAGTTAAATTAGTTATTTGAAATAAATATGTTGATTTTTCTTTAATACTTATTTAAGTATGTACATTTAAACCATTTGTTACTCTTTAATATTTATAACCAATAGGAATATTTTGAGGAAAAATGTAAATTTAAAAAATAAAATAAATTAAAATTGTACATTTAAGATAATCCACACCTCTATGGATTACTATATTTTGAAGGGCACTTGTTAGCCTTTTGTGTGGGTAGAACTTAACTACTTGTTATCTTGACTAGACTAACCAAATAGACGTGCTACTATAAATTTTCTTGGTTTTGATGCACAAAAATGAAGTAATGGTCCTGTATATACGTATTTTGAACCTAATTCACCTCAGGACTCGAGTCATATGAGGAACCAATTCGTATGATAAATCTGGCTTCCTTTTGTCTTCTAATTCAAGGTTTATCCTGCAATTACAGCCACCTAGCAGTAATTCAGCCAATGAGTTATCTCTCTTTAGATGTTTGTTTTTCTAAAGCAGAAGTAGTTACTTCAAATGCTAACAGATGTGAACATCTTTTATAATTGTTTTTCACTGCAGCTGCTGGCGCTTTCAATCGGGTTGGGGCCATGCAACCTTCTTCCCTGTTTTTATCTGGTGAAGAGCCATGGTCATCTTCTAGGTTTAGATCCATCCAAGAATTTTTATCTGATCCTTTCTGGACCTCTTATTTGCGAGTCAGCTTTCACCTCGCTATCCCAAGTCATATCTGCATGTGTCGTAAACATAGCTGTGAAAGATTCAAACTTTGGAAGTTCAGTTCAAACGAAAGTGGGGAAGAAAAGGTTAAACGATTAAGGCCAATCCTCTCCCTCAGCATGCATGATGAAGTGAAAGCTCTCATATTTTGTGTGAAATGAAAAAAAAAGAAAGATAAGATGAATGAAATAGAAATTGAGAATTTTTTTTTTTTTAATTCTTCTTACTATAAGACAAACTCGAATGCAATTCGATGTGCGTATGTCCCCACATAACCATTTATCCCAACCCATGACAAATAATGCATAGACGATGTCGTTTCTAGAGGGAGGAGCATGGAAATGTGAAATATCGCCATTTGAGATAGACACTATCGTCTAGCAGGTAGTCGCCATTGTTAGTGGAAGCTGAAAAGGCTGAGAAATGCCTCTCTCGCTCTTGCAAATAACCTCTACTTCTCCTCTACATTCCACCTACCATCATCTGTATCCGACTTCTATCTTGCCCAAATCCCTATTCCCTACTTTTCATCTGGAATCCAAGGCCTTGAGACGATGGGTCTTTTCCACTAAAACAACACTGCGTCAAAGAACACCCAAAACTGGAACCGTCCATGCTTCTTTGCTTGAGACTCCAGTATTATGGGCAGGTAGGATTTGTATCTTTTATGCCCTCCTCAAGGCTGGTTTGGCTGGATCTCGGGAAAACCCGCTTGTCTCAGGTTCATGTTTATACCTTGCTTTGTGTTATCTGATTTTGTTTTCAAGTTCTGAATTTGCACGTTTGGATTTGGATTTTATCTGGAGAGGAATTTTAATGCGTCCTCATTTGTATGTTGATTGCCTGCTGCAGATTTGGAGATTGATAGCAGTGATGAATCTGGTGACTTGGGATTCTCTAAATGGACTCAGACTATACTGGGTAAACCAGGTGAGCCAATCCTTTTTATTTTTCTTATCTTACGCTTTGGAGGTGTAATTCTCTCTAAAACCTTCGGTCATGTACTTTTGACCTATAAATACAATTTTTCATATAGATCGGTACTCATTGAGGATTTTTTTTGGTTTATGTTACTGGGGATTATCAGTTAGCTGTTAATTGTCACTATAAGTTACTGAAGAAAGTTAGTTAGGATAGTACTGATTGCAACTATCTACTGATCCTTATAAATAACACAAGGGTAATTATTGATGCAATTGCTGACCAGTGAATAGTAGTTTCCTGTTTGGTATCCCTACACTATCAGTCGGTGTTTTGATTGGGGAACTTAAAAGTAATCAAGGATAAAAACATTGACTCTAATTGTAATTCATATCCAAAATATATGTGCTCCTCCCAGCAGCCATGTCTATGCTTCATAATTACAGCGTAGCTTCCTGGAATGCCAGAAAATTTACCTGGTCCATGATATCCAGGTCAATGAAAAAATGGCTTATGTGTCAAATGATGTTTAGGTTCTGGTGGCTAGTTCATTTTTCAGGCACATATTTTATGTAATCAGAATAGTAATAATGAATTACAATAGGCTCATGATGCATAGTGATGTTTTTGCCTGTCTTGTACTGTTATAGCATCTTGACTTTTCTAACTATAATAACCTATCATCTGAATCCATCCTCTGACGTCATGTTCTTAGCCTGCATATAGTGAAAATTTTATGTAATTGTTTGCTGTCTGAGAAAGATATAATTGTGGTAAATCATATGATGGCAATAATGGATAAACTTACAAGCATGCTGGATGTTACCTTATGATGACCACAATCTGCAGTTGGAATTAATGTTGCTTCCGTTTTCAGTCTTCTGAAAAGATGATGTTTAGGGTGAATGCCTCACCTTGTGAGGATAGTGATTGAGCGATTTCTCATATGTAGTGATTTTAGAATTTGACAGAACAGATGTGGGTGATTCTGGAGTTCTGAGAAGGCCTGGATTATCAATTTGTTGCCATTTGTACAAGGTCTTTTGGGGGCATCCAGGAAGCAGGAACATTATAAACTGTTATTGTGCTTCTTGTTGGAGATTGTGTATAACTAGAGCATAATGTAGAATACTCAAAAGTCACCTTTGAATTTTCTCTGCGCCTAGCTTCACAGTGAATGCTCATGGAAAACAAATAAGCGGATAACTTATGCTTGCCTTGCATGGACCCTTGATTGGCTTCCCTTTTATAATACGTATATATACCTGTGGCTCTATCTGGGTAACTCGTGTTGTACATGCATTCCGTGTTTTTTTCATGGTTGAGTATTTTTTATTTAAACTGGTTATGCCGGATTTGTTTTTAGTTTGCATTTTTTCCTCAATTAAAACTGCTTTTTTTGGGGGGCAATGTGTGTTATATATTTCTTTTTTTCCCCTTTGATCAGCAAAGCAAGAAGCTACTGGAAGGAAGCAGGTAAGCAAATGGCATGCTACAACAAAGGGCACACTTCGAAGGAACTATAGAGTCCCATCCAAGTCTGAGGGACGGCGTCTTCTTAAAGCTGTTGCTTCTCTATTGTCTGATGATGATCACTTCACTGATGCTACCTCTCACAAGGTATTATATTCCCCCTCCTATTATATTTTAACTCTGCAAAAACCTTCCTCAAAATTTTTTCAAAGAAAACGGAAAAGACTTCCTCAACACTTTGATTTAAACTCTTCTGTTCACTTTCCCATTTATTCCATTAATGGAGATGCCACTTCAGACTCTGTCATTTTTCATGTGGCACATTCCCAGTCATTAAAAAATAGCAGCTGATATAATTGACCGTTTTACCCGGAAAAAAATAGATGGTAGAATTTAAAGTGACATCTATCTTTAATAGATTAAGGGGGAAATGTTCAGTTGTTTGTTTGCAAGAATAAGGTGATGTTTGGAACCAGGTCAAAGTTAGAGATTCATTTGGATGATTTCCTTATGTCAATTGAACTTGACATAAGCTCAACATAACATTTTGGTGTGTCGAATGCAGGGCTGCCAAATTAGGAGGGAAAGTGCTCATGGAGAGAGTGTGTGTTGCAACAATGTGAGAGCTCTTTTTGATGAGCTTCCAACTCCACACCTGATTGTGGAAATCACTCCTTTCCCAGCAGGATCCCTCACTGAGAAGGATTACACTAAAGCAGAGAAGCTTGAGAAGGTTCTCAGATCCAGTCCTTCTGTGTGAGCCATCTTCAATTCGGTGGCTCATGCATATTCCTGTAAATAGTCAGGAGGCTAATTTGTATATATATGCATGAAGAACAGAAACTTTGGATAACTTTTCTGCACTGACTGAGTCAGACCTGGAAAATAACGTGATATCAGCTTTTTCCCCCATCTGATGCCAATTTGCCAAAAATGCCTTCTGTACACCTGTGAGGTTAAGAAATTATCTTGAGTAATTTTCAAGTCAGTGCGTTTCTTAATACATTATGAACACGAGTCTGTACCAAATTAGCATAAGGCAAGAATCCTAGGGGTTCCTTGTTGATCATTGTTCGTCACATGGAGATGGTCAAATTTCCAATTCGCATACAGTGAATGATAACTTTGCGATTTCAAAGAAGGCATCTAGTTATTGATTTATGGATGATTCGAGATTTATTGCATTGAAGTATAAGAATTTTATTTTAATTTTTTTATCAGCTAAGAATTTTATTTTAATAGATGCGTTCACAATGATAGTATCTCATGATTTGCTACGAAAACTTGTCTTCCTCTTCTACACATGACAGCGATTATGAATTTAAAATGGATTGATTGTTGTGTTGGAAAGAAATATTGAATTACTAATTGCAGAATGAGAAGGTATTATAGTGGTATCAATAAATAATGTGAGTTTGAAGGTGAAAGAAAGAAGTTCGGTTCACCGTGGATAGCCCGTTGGGAAAACGGACACAGATTCCGAGGTAATTTATGTGAGAGGAAAAGTGTCTCGGTAAGCGCACCCGTTGTGCCAACGGGCAAAACAAACAAAGCCTATAATCATCTACCGAAGGAACATGCAAGCGATGCGACGTCCATGATCTAATCTTCAAACAGCTTCAGCTCCAGATTTTGGAAAGAGCAAAGGAGCTGCTGGAATGACACTGTGCATTCAGCTTTATACCCAACTTTTATATAAAGCAAGAGCGGTGGATAGGCTCAAAATGCATCATTCATGTCCCTTCAATCTTCATCCACTTCATTCCTGTAGTTTACATAGACGAACTAAGTAATGATCATCATTTTTTGGTTGGAAAAAAATATAATGTGCTTGTTTGGGATCTCCTTTGTTATAACGGATACGCTGGTTAAGATAAAAAGCATTTCGAAATTTGAAAAAAAGCATTTCAAAATCCATAAACAGTATTTTGAAATCCGTAAAATATCTTGGAATCTGTAAACTCCTTTCTCCCAACAGAATTCCCAAACACACACAATGGCCTGTTTGGCAATGATTATGGAGAGCTCAGACGCACATTCAACAATTTTTTCGTAAAACGAGATATTCTCCTTCGTATAGTTACTTCTACTTAGATCAAATATCTGGAGTTTATCTTTCTCTGTTTTTTTTCCAAGCGGCGCTGGATGACGTGGCTTCAGTTATGAAGCTGTAAGAGAAGGTATCCCCGTGGACTGCTCTCGCCCTCACATAGACGCTCCCGCCTTCATTGGCCCCACCCTTCCTCCCTCAAATCTCTCTCTCTCAGAGTCCAAACGATTCTTTCCCTTCTTACTTCCAAGACCACCACCAGTCCACCGCTCCTCCAAGATAATCCCAACCCATGGACCAACTCTCCGCGGGGCCTCTCGTCCCCGCCGTGAAATCCGACCCCCCCAAGCCCGCCGCCACCGACACTTGTTCAGCCGAGCCTCTCATGTCCGAACCCGACAAGGATTTCTTGTGCCCGATTTGCATGCAGATAATCAAGGACCCTTTCCTCACTGCTTGCGGCCACAGCTTCTGCTATATGTGCATCATTACTCACCTCCGCAACAAGAGTGATTGCCCTTGTTGCAGTCAATATCTCACCGGGAATCAGCTGTTCCCTAATTTCTTGCTTGATAAGGTCTACCCCAGTTCCTACGGATTTGCTTGGCGTCTCGCTTGCAAATGGCTGTATATTCCACCCTACTGAACAGGCTTATGTTCATGTGAATTGGATGCTAATTTCCTTCTCTGGCTTGAGTTGTATTCATTGGTGGATAACCGTAATTGCATTTAATAGAATAGGTCTCTAATTTTCTAAGTAAATTCATTTCTGAGTGTGCCTATTGATCTTTGGGGTTAGCGAATTGGGACTGGTGAAGCTTCTGGATAAGATAAAATATGAAGTGAATAGAGAAGGGGGATTCTTTTTGTTTATATTCATTCTCATTGATGCAGGTATGAATATTAATAATACCAGTCTCCGGAACTTCCTTTTCATTCTACTCACTATCTGCAAAGTTCCCCAACTAACACCATCAGTTTATTTATAACCAGAAGCGTGAAAGTTTGGCTATTTGATTTGAGCGTAATTTGTATCTTGAAATAGTCTGCTTGAAAATGCAGCTTATTGTTATACGGTTTCTGTACCACATTTGTAGCTACTAAAGAAGACCTCCGCTTGTCAAGTATCGAAAACCGCCTCACCTGTGGAGCATTTTCGGTTGTCACTGCAAAAGGTTGGTTGTAGTCAACTCCACTTCTGTGGTTCAAATTTTATTTCATAAAAGTTATATCGCGACATTGCCTATAAATTTATGTTTAGATGTTGTAATTGATTATTTTTATTTGACTTTTGATCTGATTCATTATTCATTATAACTACTTATTCTCTTATGAAAGAATTTTAAATTTTTCATGCCAACATAGATACATGTCACCTTGTTGGTAAAGAAAAACTTAGTTTTTCAAGCTTATACACTTATGGTGCCTTTTTAAGTGGATTTTAAATATAAAAAAAGTTGAAAGTGTTAATAACAAGAGTTAATGAGATGGTATGTTATGCTTAAAGAAAAATCTACCTGTCCCTATTTGATTTGAAAATAGTAACTTAGGTATATCACGTTTTCTTTCCTGTTTGTAACTGGTATGTCATGAATATGAGGTGAATTTTATATTAAAGTACGCCTGGATAATAAGGGAAAGAGATTTCCTCTTTTCAAGTTTTTGCAATGTCTATTATGCCCTTGTGATCAATACCTATTTTTTTAATCTTTCTTATTTTCATAAGTAAGGCACAAAGTCATTTTCCATTATAAGTTACTTTTATCGTTCAATCTTTTATTTTTATTCCATTCTGTCTACCAAACGGGCAGTCTGCACATTTACTTGGTAGATTAAAATCTCTGATAAGACAAACTGAAGGTGGATTACTAATGATGCAGAGTGCTAGACTATTTATTTTGTTTAGAGTCTATTGGACTTTTTTTGGACAATCTATTTATCTCTAATTCTTGGAACAGGGTTGTGATGTGACAATTAAGGAGGTAGACTCCCTTTTGTTCCTCCTTGCTGAGAAGAAAAGAAAAATGGAACAAGAAGAGGCTGAGAGAAATATGCAGATATTGCTGGACTTCTTGCATTGCTTGAGGAAGCAGAAAGTTGAAGAACTGAAGGAGGTTTGTTGCCAGCAACTTTTACGTACATATTTATAATTATAGTATTGCTGGCTTATATTTCCTCTTCTTGAGTGTGCATTACTGAGTCTATGCTATTCCAATCTATATAGAATTGATTTTATTTAGTGCTAATTATTGCAATAAAATGGTGTTTGATTTTAGGTGCAAACTGATCTCCAGTTCATAAAAGAGGACATAAGTGCTGTGGATAAACATAGAATGGAGTTGTATCGTGCAAGAGACAGGTACTCTGTGAAATTGAGGATGCTTGATGAGTCTGGATCAAGAAAGTCATGGCATTCATCAATGGATAAGACCAGCAGTGGCCATATGTCTAGTCCTCTAAATGTGAGAGGAGCATTGTCTTCTTGGAGTCTTTCAAAGAAACTTGATGGGAAGGGCCAACTAAGCTCATATGGAATCCAGAGAAAGGAAGCTATTAGTGGATCAGATTCCCAATATTTAAATCAATCCAGTCTTGCTTTAATTAAAAAAAAGCGGGTGCATGCACAGGTAATACTGGTTTCATTTTCTGTTATCGGTGCAGATAGTTTGATTGATGTTTCATAATTTTCTTTTCTCGCCAATAGCTAATTCCTAGCTGTTTTCTCCACGTGGATTGATCAAACTTAATGCTAGTAGAAACCTTGTTAGGACCTCTTGACATTTTTAGATAAACTACATATTGGTTCATCATAATGTTTTACTGCTGTCACAAGTTTCAGGTTGATGTATCAGTAGTGCAGATTTGGAAAGACCCCAAATGATTACTGCTCAAGCGGTTTAGGTCTACTGAATTTAGCATGGAAGCAATGAAATTTAGTTCTGAGAAAGTTAAAACATGAGTTGCATTACACGAAAATGAATGGAAAACTTGGTGAGCTGAAGTTTTGGTTAATATATGTTAGGATGGGGAGGTTCTTATGCAAGAGGATGTCAAACAATTATTGGATGAGACTATTTTATAGCCGTCACCTTAGTCAATTGATAGTATGAGATCAAAACAAATAAGAAACTGGATGTGTTAGAGTTTTGTAAGCTAGGGAACATAAAGGGATTTGGCCAGGAAAACAGATCTGAACCAGGCTTTAAAGGAAAAGGAAATCAGATTGCGGAGATGGGCAGAAAATAAGAGCTGGGGGTCTGTTTAAGGATGGAATTACATCAAATTACAGTGATGTGCCGCAAAAAATTAAAAAAAAAAAAAGTCATATGGCTCACGATAATAACCAGGCCTTATATTCACTTGAGTAGGTTATATAATACAAACTCTTTGTTAATAACTTGTAACAGCTTATCAGCTTTAGATGCTTACTGAATTATTAAAATACCCTTCTAAATCTAAAAATAAGGAGTCTGGGTCAACAATTAGGCTTAGCAGACGCACCATAACTTATAGAAGAATTATAGCAAGACATGTATCAAAATTTGTGTATATGTGTTTGAATAGAAGAATTATAGCAAGACATGTATCAGAATTTGTGTGTATGTGTTTGTGTATGTTTTCTCTTTTACCAATTTGGATACCTTTTTGGCTTTTTGTAACTGGCTTTAGTTTTTTTTTAATTGGAATGCAGTTCAATGATCTGCAAGAATGTTACCTACAAAAACGACGTCATTTAGCAGAGAAGCCTCATAGCCAACAAGAAAAAGATAAAAATGTCATAAAGCGAGAGGGTTATGCCCCTGGTCTTTCAGAGTTTCAATCAGTCTTGACAACTTTCACACAGTACAGGTGTTCATGTCTGTCCTTGCTTTTATTTGCAGTCATTGGTTAAGTGATGTCAATTACTATGTCCCTGAGAATTACCCAAAAAAAAATGCTGATATTTATTTTTTTTTTCAAATTGATATAGTCGACTGAGGGTCATTGCTGAAGTGAGGCATGGAGATCTATTTCATTCAGCCAACATAGTATCAAGGTGAGTTGCTTCAACGAAATTGCCTATTTGTGGTATATCTCTGTTGCACCGTCCCTTTATCATTGTGATTCTATAACTGGGACGGAGCTATTTAAGCAAGTCTTGTTTGCCGCAGAGCCTTTCTGTGAAAGGAAAATATATCTGCATGAATTGTGTGGTGCCATTGTGTCCAGTATTACTGTCACTCAAACACTACGCAGAAGTTGGTGTGAAGATTATGTAGAAATGAGAATATTAGTTATTATGACAAGTCCAGACTTTGTTTATTTCTTGCTTATGTATGCTTCATGTCCTCATATTATCCCGATGCAAGGATTAAGATGGCTTAAACTACGATGACGGAATGAAATGGTTGTTTCGCACCTGTTTGTGTTTGGGAAACAGAAAAAAAGTTTACTACTGTACTTACCCTATAGTTGAATTCTCCATGTTTATTACAGCATTGAGTTTGATCGCGATGATGAGTTGTTTGCTACTGCTGGAGTTTCACGACGCATAAAAGTTTTTGACTTCTCTAATGTAAGATGGCCATCCTTATAATTTGTTATTATATTTTACCTTTTGTTATTCATATTGATATGAAACCTTTGGTGAAGTTTCAGAACCATTGATCACATAGTAGAATCATGTTACCACATATGAAAAAGAAATTTAAGAAATAGAGAACTGGCATGAGTTATTTGACTCTTTATACCATCTGCCAGAAATTTGCTGATCCACAATGTTTTTAAATTTGTTTCCATTGTAACATAGTATATATCCAAGGTGAAAAATTGCAACTTTATCGATTGTTAGATGCCTATTTAAATTTCTTTGCCTCAACTATTTATAAGAATGCTTGGGGTTTTCGTTATTAAATTAAAATTAATAGTGATAGCTTTCTTTCTATGGTCTTGTTGTCATGTCAACCAATTATATGAATAAGAAGATAGTAATTTGGTATGTTATTGCTTTCCAGGTTGTTAATGAACCTTCAGATGCACACTGTCCTGTTGTGGAGATGTCTACACGCTCAAAACTTAGTTGCTTGAGTTGGAACAAATGTGCAAAGAACCACATAGCTAGTAGTGATTATGAAGGAATTGTAACTGTTTGGGATGTAACCACACGTCAGGTAACTTATGAAATCATTATGGTCAGTTTGACATGGCTAATACAATTTTATTTGTTACAGGCTGGGCATAACGTTTCATTTTTGTCTCTCATGTACTATTTTTCCTTGGGCAGAGTATAATGGAATACGAAGAACATGAAAAGCGTGCTTGGAGTGTTGATTTTTCAAGAACAGATCCCTCTATGCTAGTCTCTGGCAGTGATGACTGCAAGGTGATCCAGAACTTAAGTTTATGAAAATCTCTTCGTGTCTTGCTTGTATAATTTTATGAAACATTCCAACGTAGTTTAAAAAATGCAGGGAAACCCATGCACAATTATCTTTCTGTGCTATTAGTGATAAAATGTTTCTATGGCTGATTATAAAATTTATGCATGATTTCATTACTCCCTATGCATTGTGCTTGGTCAAATTCTGGATTTGTTTGCCATTTTTGTGCCTAAGCGGCTTTGTATGTTAGTCACTGTTTTATGACATGCTTGTGACCTTGATTGTTGGGGCACTTGACAAGGGACCCTCACCAGGTAATTACCTTTCTGTCCTTGCCAAATTTTGTCTCTCTTGTAGATGGAAAAGAAAAAAAATGGAGGGAAAAAAATGGATAGTATGAAGATGCAATGCAAATGCTAATTGGAAACTGGTGGTGTAAGATGTTAATCCTATCTAAGCTTCAGTGGTTATGTGTTTTAGTGACTCATTTCTTAACATTTGGGATGTTTTGAGGAATAGCATGACAAAATGTGTTCTTTTACCTTATATTACTGATAAAATATATTTCCTGTATATAGGGATAATATATTTTAAAAGACCGTATTTTGGGATTCGTTGAATCTTCTTTAACTTTGAATTTCATATTCTAATGTGTGCCTTTCCAATGGGCAGGTTAAAGTTTGGTGCACAAAGCAGGAGGCCAGTGTCATCAACATAGACATGAAAGCAAACATATGTTGCGTCAAGTATAATCCAGGATCTGAAAATTATATTGCTGTATGTACTTTTTGCTCTCTTAAAAAGACAATTTCTGTTTGTTAATGCATCTTGATTTGATTTAAAGCATGCAGTATCTTGTAAATTTTTTTCATTTCACAGCCAACATGCTGTTTCCCTCGTATTTCATGGTAATAACTATAGTTGAGACTTAAGATATGTCAAGGATTAGAAAATTCCTTGGGTTAAGAAAAAGTTACCGGTAGTGCACTCCAAGTAAAAGAGAACAAGTTTTTCTGTGTGGTCATAGTATTTGGAATTCATAGAGATTAAAGGATTAGCTTTTAGATACATGCTTTCATTGAGTCTTTAATAGTATTTTTATTTGTCCCTTACCTTACCCATTCTGATCACCCGATATTCTCAGGCCATCAAAACATAAAGCTCAGGCCATCCTCCCAATATTCTGAAATGTTGCTGTCTTTTTTTTCTTTATTGTGAAACATGTCTTCCTACTATCATGTACTTAATGTCTTCCTTCTATCATTATGAAACAAAAAGTTTGTGTAGCTCCGTGTCAATAGTGTGTGCTTCCATTGGATGAGATAAATTAGTAAAATTGTATTTTCATACCTAATTTCCAATGAAGTTTGTGAATCACATGCCTTGTTTTTTCTTTTTGGTTCTGGTCAAAAGTTTTCAACTCAATCAGATCCTTTTAAGACTAAGCAATCTTAATATGTTTACAGGTTGGTTCGGCTGACCATCACATCCATTATTATGATTTGAGATATATCGGCCGTCCACTCCACATCTTCAATGGCCACAGAAAAGCTGTTTCTTATGTAAAATTTTTGTCTAATAATGAACTCGCATCTGCATCAACAGATAGTACGCTGCGATTATGGGATGTGAAGGAAAATATACCGGTGAGTGCTGAAATAGTTTCCATTTTGCTTTTGATTATAGATAAATTTATTTTACATTATGTGCAGATGTCTGTAACTCTTCACTGTTATGCTTTCTTTGCTAATTTATCTTTAGCCTGCCTGCATGCTAAAAAGTTTAGTACCTATGAGAATAACTTACTGCTGAAGATAGAGATGAAGAAGTAAATTTCTTTAGGTGGGGAAAGGGATTACCTATTCCCCCAAATTTTTTCTTTTTATTTAAAAAATAAAAATCCCTCAACCTCTTATCAAGCCACAATCTACGTTGTGGTGGTATGCAATCTAGTTTGCCAAATTTGACCATCGCCCAGAAGATGAAGGGCAAATGGAAGAAAAAAAGAAAGGGGCCCAACCTCGGCACAGGGAGTTGCTATCCAATGAGCGTCTTGTTAGTCTCTCACAAATCACTATCATTGTAAAATAATAATTTTATCCCCATCAGTGGTAGTAATTGGCAACTTTAGATATTGGAAAAGGATTACAGCAATATTTTGTTGTTTATTACAATCTATGGTCTGGAGGACTAAGTGTTTGTGAGTCTCAGGGCTCAGTGCTTAATTTTTGCGGTTTAATGATGCACTTTGATTGATCTTATAGGCGCACTTATTATGATTTGGACTCTGTTTTTTGTTCTGACACTTACATACAGTTCTTTAATTTCATAATTTTTTAAATACTATGAATCACGATAACAAAAATTGTGAACTTCAAATTGTGTGTGCAGGTTCGTACTTTCAAAGGCCACACAAATGAGAAAAATTTTGTTGGTCTCACTGTCAACAGCGACTACATAGCTTGTGGCAGTGAAACAAATGAAGTGTTTGTTTACCACAAGGTTTGTTAAATCTGATTAAAATTTTCCCTTCATTTTCCTTAAACAAATCTGAAGATCAGTCTGTTTGCAGGAAATTTCCAAGCCTGTGACATGGCATAGATTTGGTTCAGTTGATATTGAAGATGCCGAAGATGAGGCAG
Source organism: Vachellia pachyceras (assembly GCA_025593235.1). NCBI lineage: Eukaryota > Viridiplantae > Streptophyta > Magnoliopsida > Fabales > Fabaceae > Vachellia > Vachellia pachyceras. The sequence continues at coordinate 14,587 of JANTPZ010122640.1, read as the reverse complement.
GGTCTTACTTTATCAGTGCTGTATGCTGGAAGAGTGATAGCCCCACCATACTAACTGCAAATAGTCAAGGGACCATTAAGGTGCTGGTTCTTGCAGCTTGAACGTGCGACAAAGAAATATGCAAGAGAAAGCTGACTTGGTATTATCTTTTTCTCTGCATTTTTTTGTCCCTTTTATTGTTTGTACATGGCATTTAAGTGAATAGGCTAGGTTGTAGAAATCATAATTATGTATATCGAAAGCAATTTTTAATGAAGTACTCTTGACGAAAGGAGTGCAAGCTATTGCTCCAGCTCAATATCCATTTTATCGGATATTCATTGGCCTACGATTGAGAATTTGAGTTCAATACAAGCCCCCTGTATGTGATTTTTTGATGTATAACAGTTTAAATACGTTGTTGTTATTGCTTTTATATTGCATTCTCTTCAACACTAAATCCAGAGGAAATAAAATATGAAACTGAAGGATTCCCATCCCAGAACAAGTAGTTCCATTGAGCTGTTTCGAGTTTGGTGAAGTTATCTCCCACATCCCTCACTCACTTTCTCTATAAGTAGGTATATTTTCCCATCAATTCCCTTAATCTTCTTAGTTCTTGCTCTCTCTTTTTCTGTTTTCCTTGCATTTGTTTGGTTTTTTTTTTTGGGGGTTAAATTCGTTCATTTGAAGTAATGAACTCCTTCAAGCGTCATGACGTATGTTTTCACATGGTTGAACGTATACAAAACTGGGCCTTTCTAGTTTCTATTATGTAACTTGAAGTGTTACTAGTGAGTCAATATTTTGACTGTTTGAAAATTGGTTTGTTTGTTATTCGATACCTTTGGTGTTCTTGTGTTTATTATATTCTTCATGTTATAGTTACATTAAAGGTCAACAAAATGCTATGAGACCAATTTTTTATAACAAAACAAATTATAATTCTTAAAAAGTAACATATAATAAATAAAATCATATAGTTTTGGCTCGGCCTACTCCCATTCTTATCTCTAATTTACGTTCTTCTATTTCCTTGGTGACACCCAATTACTATTTTGAGCATTGATACTACCAATTCTTGTTGATTCAAGTACCGTTGAATTCGATCCAAATATTAGTATCTCTCTTTTAATATGTCTTCTTCATTCATGAGATGTAACCTCTATTTGGCTAATGCCATGCTTCATGTGCGTAATGCCATTATCGAATAAATAAATTAACATGCATGCATGCATGCACGCACATAGATTAAGCTCATTTCCCGGGCATGGGTAACTCGTTTGGCATGTAGAATTGAAAAATGAATAACGATATAAATGAATGAAGTAGTACTATTAATGCATAACATTACATGATGACAAATTAATTTACTTTCACATCTATCAAGACTCTGATATTTTTTCCAAATTGAAAGTGCAGGAACCAACGACTTGAGATCGAACCAGTGATCTCCTATTTAAAGATCAATTTTTATACAATTAGTTTACAAAACCACCTTCCAATTAGTAACGTGAGGACATAAATGGAGATATCCACTATGCCTTCGGATATACAGACAAGATTAACAGTACAAATAAATTGCCATCGATAATTACCTCTGATGATCTTTCCGTAATATTTTTTAACAACAAATATCTGCCTATTATACTTACCATTTACTTTTCTGGATCGCATTGATTGTTGAAAGACTAATGGGACCCGTTTGGAAACACGGTAGAGAGATACTTTTACGTAAGTCAAGATAAATATATGGAGGAGATTATCTCATTTTACAGAAAAACACTGTTAAACGTACATTGGAGTTTTGAAAACGTTGTTTCAAACAAGTTCATCACCGACAAAACCTGTCTTTTCTTTCTCTGCGTTTTACTGCTATCTTCATTTTTTTTTTGAATGTCTGTCTTCATATTTTCTACGGCTGTAACTTATCTTGATCATATTGACTTTGTTATTAATATCTACTATATATAGACCGTCATAGTTAACCATCAGCGTGTAACTTTTATTTTTAATATTTTTTATGAAAGAAGAATGAAATAATCTCTTCCCACTTACTCCCAACCAAAACTTGCGCCATGCAAGCTGAAATCATTATCATCCCATATTGTATTTCTTTAATAAGGAAAATATAAAAAATCGTAAAAGCATCTACCTTGAATCTGCTAGTTTCACAGACATACACCTCATCATAAAACCGTACCCTCAGGAGACTTTGGAATAATAAATATAATATAATCATGGTTTAGAGGATAAACAAACGGAGAAGGGAAGAACAACAACGAAGCTCAGAAGGAAAAAAAGATACATGTGATGAGACATTTTTAACAAACAAATTGAGGAAAAATAAATGTGATATGATGACACATTTAGTTGAAGACATATATATATATATATCTACATTTTAGTGCCGAGCTTCATGGAGATAGCACGACAACAACTTGACCTTCATCTGGAATTTGACTGGACTTGCAAGGTCAAGAAAACTCCAACATTTTGTGTGAAGTTTGATAAAACAAAACGAAGAAGGAAGAAGAATAAGCTCAGGAGAGATATCACCAAAGGCTTCATAACCACAAGGTTCCCACTGGGTTTGGAATAGCATTGTTGTAACGTTGAGGAGCCATCAAGAAGAAGAAGAAGAAGAAGAAGAAGAAGAAGAAGAAGAAGAAGACCATGTCTTTGAGTTGCAGATAGAGAGAATAGAAGAGGGTGGTGACCTCTGAAAGAGGAGGAGGAAGGTTTTACATATTCAGCAGACGATGAACAGTACCACTGGTATACCGACGTGGGTGAGGCCATATATATATAGATCAAAATTTGGTCAGGCATTAATTACCCCAACATCAAATTAATTAAATGGAAGTAATCAGATCTTTTAAAATACAGTAGAAGACAGGGAACTTCAAAGATGTTTTTAAAAAAGAAGATATATGGAATTTATGTCTTTTTGTATAAAAAAATTTGTTGAAAATATATATATCCTGATCTTTCAGTTTGATGACACTTGCACGTTAGATAATTTCACCTTCATATTTTCCTTCTGCGAACAGTACAGTGTCATTGACAACATATTAACCAGGCTTACTTTTCTATCATCATATATGATAATAAATATACACTCACTCCTAAAAATAGAATATAGAAGCTAGTTAAAAATTTTGTTTTAGTTTCAAATATATGACATTAATTCACTTTACCTCCTAATTTTTTAACATTTCTCGTAATTATTCATATTGATTTTGAAATTTCTATCCAAGAGTATAGTTTCCAATGCAATTGACCAAAAGGGTATTGTTAAAAAAATAAGTACACATATTTTACAAATAAATAATTTAACTAATCAATTCTTAAAATTTACTGGGAAAATAACCCCAAGCTCCCAGCAAAAGAAAATATCTCAAAAGTCTCATGACTTTTATGAGACTTTTTTTTAATATAAAATTGGAATCCATTACTTAAAAAAAGCAATACAACAAATCAAGCCCTGCAACCACCATCTAGAGTACAGGAGGTGGTGGTTGCTTATAGAAACAAAATTACTTACCAGTTCATGAGCCATTCTGACTAACCTGTCTGCCAATATGTTTTTTTCTCTCAGTACATGACAGAATACAATGTTCCAATTTTTAGCTACCAACATTCGGCTTCATCAATAATATCTTTGAAAGGATGCCCGGTGTCGCACCCACGAGTCGCTAGATTTACAGCCTCAACATAGTATGTGTTTACTTTGACAATCATATACTCCCATATCCAGCATAGTTGCAATCCATGAATAATGGCTATAAACTCTGCAATGGCTGGGGGGACCATAGAGAGTTTGTATCTATATCCACATATCCATCGATTATCACATGTATGAATAACATTCTAATGTTATGAGACTTTTCAAATGTTATCTTCCTTACCCAAGACCTTAGTGTAATTTCCCAAAATGTTCGGCAAAAAAATTTTCCCAAATTTATTTTATTGACATTCTAATTTCAATTAAAATAAAACAATTTAATAATTGAGCTAAAGGTCATCTTTATCCTTAAATTATTTTTTTAAGTGCATTCAATAGCATTCAGTATCCTAAATTATAAAATGATGCAATGTCTTTCCAAACATTTCAATAAATAGCATTATAAACTCAACACCCTATGGGGTAAATTTTTCAAATATATTTGATTTTTTGCATTCACATAAATTCAAACTAAACACATCATGTTTAAACTGTCAAAAATCTCAATTTACTACAAGGAACAAAAAAAGGATTGGATCGGTTGGTTAACACTGGAAACTGATCCTTAGTCCAGTCTGGGTTAACAAGTGAACCAGAATCCGGTTGACCTGGTTAACTCGGTGCTAACCAATCCAACTCTATTAAACCTACAGGTTGAGTGGGTTAACTGGTTTCTAAAAAAATGAAAGATAGAAACTCCGAAAAAATAAAACTAAAGTAGGGAGATGTGGTTCATTAATTTAAAAAAACTATGGTAATAGAACTGGCATTCAATTCTATATTTATTATTTAAATAAGTTTACTCATGAGGAAAAAAAATAAAATTAATTCATTTTATCCCAATTGTTTTTATAATTGATATTTAATTTAACTCCAAAATATTTAAAAATATGGGTAAAATAAAATAATATTATAGATGTTACCTATTTATTTATAAAATAAAATATAATCTACTATTTTAATATGATCCGTCTCATTCTAATTTAACCTTCTATCACCCTCAAACCACTGTCTTATCACTTCCATGTTCGGTCCAGTTTACTATTAACAAGTGTCGGTTGTTTGTATCTTTTTACGTGTTGGTTTTGATGAAAAATGTATTTAGGGTTAGCCCGAGTCTATATTATAATAAATGAGATTCATGTACATTTTCAGTCAAAAAGAATAGTGGTCAAAGTGAAGCTTTTGTTAATACAGTAAAAGCCTACGTTTAAAGAGAAGGGTTGAATCATCTAATAGTCTAACATAGTTAATGCAAACTCCTATGAGTGAAATTTGAGCAAAGTATAGGGTGACAACACGAAGACAAGGGCAGAAGGAAGGAAGGAAGGAAGGGGACAGAAGATAATGATGAGGCTGACGTAGAAAAAGGTGTTGAAGCGTCACTTTCATTTCATGCAACCACATCATCATCATAAAAGCATTATATTTCATTCACCTTCCCTCACATTCATGCTCCTCCATCTCCACGACCATTCTGCTTCTTCTTAAATCATCCCGACTTGTTTTGGATTAACGTTAACATGCAGTGACTTGTAATATGTAAAAGTATCTCGATCACCCTCTCATGAATCTGCAGCCTGGAACAAAGGGAGTAATGTTCTCTCATTGCTTTCATTGTATTCACTCTTAACTGTGCTTCATTCATTCCTTTTGCTGCTTCTCTGTACATAACACTCGTGTGTGTGTGTTCTGTACCTACCTTTCATATATGGTTATTACATATATTATGTTGCCTTAATGCATTAACCAGACCAGACAAGCTTGGCAATAAGAAAAAAAAAGAGAGAGAATATGATTAAAGTTATATGTACGTAGAGCCTCAGCATTAGTAGCTGCTGATTGATTCTCACTTTAACACTATGTACTCCATAACTTGATGATGATACATACATATCTTGGTTATAAAATTGAGATTGTTTTGAAGAATTCAGTGTGTGGTTGAAAAGGTGAGAAAAGGAGTGAGGAGACAGATAGAGGAATTAATTGAAGGTGTAAATGAGGAAGGGAGAAGTTTTGACCACTTGAACATAAGGGGTTGGAGCATTAAGTGGCTGCAAAGAGAGCTTTGAAATTTGGCAGAAAGAAACAAAGACGTGTTTTGTTTGGAATAGGTAAGTGAGAGTGTACGTACGTGTGGGTGGGCTTCTGTAGGCTCCTGAATGTCTGAAAGAGAAATGACGTAAAGGGAATGCATGTGACCTTCCCTTTCCCTTTCCCTACTAACAACTACACAGCGCATCCTCTCTCTCTCTCTCTCTGCAACTTCCATATTACAGCACACAAAGCCCTAATAACTACTGATGCCCATTTCTCCTCCTCCTGCTTCTGCATGGTTGTGTCAACCTCACTTGGTGTACGTTTGGGTTCAAGAGAAAATCACTATGCATGGACTCCCAATGCAAGTCAACAGCATGCACTTGTACGCGACAATCTGAATGTAAGATCTTGATAATGAATTTGTTGATACTAAGGAGATAGTAGTTAGGTTGTTTATCAATTGATTTTTATAAAATATCTTAATTATATACATAGCTCTACATCTTGATGAAAGCCTCCCTCAGTTACAGCTATATGCAATCAATACGAAGTTTTAGAGGAAAATTATAAATTTGGTAAATAAAATGAATTTATATCTTATATTTAGAATCAAAGTAAGCATCACATCTAACTCATATATTTAGAATAGAGGTAACAGCAAGGTCTGGTGCATAAATTGATAATATGTCCAGGTTACTCATTTAAGGTATGACTTTGGTGATTTCATTTCTTTAGTGGGACTCATTTAAGGTTACTCATTTAAGGTTACTCATTATGAGGCTCGTAGGAATGTAATGACAAATTTTGATGCAGAAAATTATAATACCTGCATATTGCTCACTTGTGAGTTCTTTCCTTATAAACCCATTTAATTGCTTCCTTCCAGAATTATTGTGAGGTTTGAAGCAAAGAAAAGAAATAATCAAGAAATTTTACAAAAAGTGGGCATATTCTTATGCAAAAGTGACAATAAATCTATCCTACTTAGTTAGTACCTATTGTAAACTTTGTGGTGATTACATTATTTTTTGGTGAGCCCATTTAATTACTTCCTTCAAGAACTAATTAATCAAACATGTTTTAACTGGAGATGATTGGAGGTGAAAAACTTTAGGTGAAAGGTTAAGAAAAATAATGTGGTGGGCATGGGAGCAGCAGCAGAGCATGAGCATGGCTGACACAAACAGCATTTATCGGAATATACAGTAATGATGAATTCTGCAACACTGAAACCTGCCAATGCCTTTCACCTTTATTATTTGTGTTTGTAAGTATTCCTTTCACCTTCACCTTTTCACCTCTTCCATCGTTTATTGTTATTGAGGTAAGTATATAAAATAGATTTTATCCTGATTTTGTGTAAACATTATTTTTCAACACTAATGCGAACAAGCCTAACAAGGGTTAGATGAGTTGAATATTGGAGTTCAATAGGGTCAATCTATGTTCAAAGAGCGATAAAGAAGTATTTACATATCATCTCTAACAAAGGTTCTCATATCTTTAATGGAATTTGAACTCATAATTTTATGAATTATGAGTCAACTCCTAAGCAACCAGAGGGCAGGAATTTTATGCTCATCTAAATATTAATGGGCCTGAGCCTGCATTCTTTGGGCCCTTTCATTTATCTCTTGCCTCAAGAAAAATTTGGCACTTTGGAACCAAGTGGATTGAGCCCAACAAGGTCCATTAAAGAGGCATCCTCTTTTTATTAGATCCATTCTTTTTCTCCCCTTCCAAAAAAGGTATGAAAGTACTAAGGTAGATGGGTTTAATAGATGGAGTAGCCCACAAACTCTCGTGAATTAAGGTTTAAATCCCCTTCAAAAGATGGATCCGCATTTAATGTTTAGTAATGCATTGGATATAACTGCTTGAATAGAAAAGTACATATGTTTGGCAATACGAATAAGAGTTGAGTTTAGTAGAAATGGTCAGTGTATGACAAGATAACAAAGCCAAAGTTTGAACTTTTACTAAAAATATGTATATGTTTAATGTATAATGCAGCAATGTACATGAATAATGAATAACATGTAACTTTATGAATGTGAGCATATATATATATATATATATATAATATCTTTATCTGGTGGCATGAATGCGTGATAGTGTGAAATAAGATGGGCATACATCATGACCAGGACATACATCCCATAAATAAGATGGGCCTCATGGGCCCCAATTTGAATTGACCCACTTAAATGAGCGATTCAATTCCAGGTTATTAGCTGTCAATTTCTCATCCACCTCAACTACTCAGGAAAAAGCGAAAGTGACTCTAATTAACGAAACATGTATTAACCAACAATAGGCTTGTTTGAATAGCCCGCTGAGAGAACGGACACAGATTCCGAGGTAAATATATGAGAGGAATTTTGTCTCGTTAAGCGTATGAATGGATTTTAGTTGCCCAAACGGGCTAACCAAACAAGCCTAATATCAACAACAAAAGGTTTGACCTGATAAAAAGTTAATCCCTCGTAACATGATAAATCAAGTTAAATTACATAAGTAAGAGAGAGGTAGGCAAGATGTTTCCTGGGAGCATAACAAATCCATGCAATTGCATTTGCTTCTCTTTCTCCTCCACGTCAAACTTAGCTATATGCTCCTTCTTTTTCCTTTCTTCGTTTTGGAGTGTTCGCAAAGCAATAACTGGGAAGATATGATGAATGTTGTGAAAGAGGGGGAATAAAGAAGGATGATGAAGAGAGAAGAGGATAATTAAGCATGAGTTCATTTAGAAAAGTGGTGAATAAATGCTTTTACGGATCATGATGTAAATATGTAAATGAATTATCTCAATTTACAAAAACACTATTAAATGCACATTTGATAAGTCTAAACGTTCACATAAACACGCACCATATGTTTCCTGGGAGTATAACAAAGCCATGCAATTGCAATTCCTTCTCTTTGTCCTTCACGTCAAACTAAGCTGCGCAATGTGCTCCTTTTTTTTTTTTCTTTTCTTGGTTTTGGAGTTTACGTGGTCAAATGCTTACAGCTTGGCGTGTTCACAAAGCAACCTCAAGTATTGGTTCCGTACATCATTCGACGTACAGCCCAAGGCATCTACCTATCATCATCATCACACCGAAAAGTCCAAAAAAGTAATTTCGCAAACTTTTCAAAAAGCTAAACGTTAGTTTAACAGTGTTTTTCTGTAAAATAAGATATTCTTCTTCATATAGTTATCTCAACTTATGTAAAAGTACTTCTCTACCGTGTTCTCCAATATGTAATTTGACTCATGCCTACAGAAACTACTTTTTTTTAATATAACTTATGATTTATAAATTGAGATGAAGCGATTTATTTACATTTATATTTAATTTGATCACACAAATTTTACCATTCACCACCTTCCTTTTAGCACACATGCATTTATGTATGTATGAATCTTTGAGGTGTACGTGCTAGAATATGTCTACCATAAGATTCAAGAATTGTATCTCTGTTTTTTAATATATGGTCAAATATATGCACGCTATGGATATTTCTATATTGAAACATAAAAAATATAAATTCACAAGGAAAGAAAATATCGTGTTTATCTTAAAAGTAATTACCATCCATCATCCTTAATGTTAGATATTGTTGAAAAATGGATTTAAATGTAAATATAACATTTTAATCTACTTTATTTCTCAAATTTATAATATTTTAATCCTAAATTAGTTAAATAAAGGTGGTATTATATATCTAGAGTGGTCGATTTATTTTTAAAAGATAGTTTGCACTTGAAAGTTTAAACAGATGATGTGATACTTGCTATATTATAAACAAGCTAGAGATTAATATAGTTATATATTAAATTGTTAAGTACATTCTTGAGTATAATTGCTGCAGTTCATTTATTCTTAATTATAACAAGTTGGCACACATTCTTCAGATTACGATGATTAAGAATCTAATTATAAACAAGAATACGAGGAATTTTTTTAATTCATTTTCTTTGGTATTTGAGCTAACGATATATTGTTAATTTTTTTGTTTCCCGTCCGGTCTCCGGAACTTCACCCCAACTAATCAAACTCGACCCGCGTCGCGCACCTGAAAATGGTGGGTCAGTCTGCCAACGGAGTCCGTCGGGCCGACGACAACCCACGGCATTAATACCATAACCTAACGAGAGATTTCTCTCTCTCCCCCTCGCTCTTGGCTACTGCATATATAAGGATTTGAACTTGAGATCTTGTTTAAATTGAAATAAGTCACTTACCACTAGATCCAACCAACCGTTAGTACAATATATTGTTAATTAATTCAGAGAGAGGAAAAAAATAATTATTGGTGGTCGATCGATTGTTTGGAAGACGTCAAGATTTTACGGTGAGGATAGTGACCCAACACAAAAGCGTGCAGAGAAATGCCACGCTCTGAAATAACGTATGATCCAAACATCAAAGTCAGACCACTTTTTGTTTTATATATGTTACATTATTATATGTAAAATAATAATAATTAACATATCAGATTCAGATTGATTTAATCTGTCGAATTGTGTTTTAAGGTTCTTTAATTTTTTTAAAAAAAAAAATTTGATTTCTTGTCGATTTAAGAATTCAATCGATGAGTGAGTTGAACAATAATTATGGTACGTGTACATGTGAATATTGAAAATTGAACAATGATCACGAAACTTGAAAAGGTTTACTAAAATTGGTATGACGCGATCACTTGGATCGTATAATAAAACAAACAATGGAACTTGTAAACTGAGTTAAATGTATGTTTAATAGTATTTTTTAATAATGTTGACGTCAGTTTGGTTGGGTTAAATGTACGTTTAATAGTATTTTTTAAAATAACATAATTTTAATTTATTTATATATTTACTTCAATTTACATAAAAATACTTCTCTACCGCGTTTTTCAACAGACCCATTGAATTAATTATTAACTTTGTATTTTTAAGTACGATGAAAAGATCTCATTTTGTTAAAAAACACTATTAAACGTACGTTTGTCTTTTTCAAACGTTATCACAAACAAATAAGTCCAATTTTTCTGACTTCCATTATATGAATAATTAACGTAGTTTTATTTCACTTTCGGATGAGGTGATGCACCAGATGTTATTCTTGCCTTTTTCTTATTCAATCAATGTACAAATGCCAACGATAATCCCTTTTCGAATTCAAACAAATGAACACTTTAATTTGGGTCCAATAATAATAAGTGCTTGCTACCTAGTCTACTTCAACAAGAGATAGTGACTAGTTAATCCACAACACGTAACTCTATCGTGTTTGTGCCTATCCACAACAAGATAGCGTCTGGTTGGACTTGTATTTTCTTACTTAAATTTAAAGAGAATATATGTGGGTACCCGCTACGTAGTTTTGAATGCTACATTTAGATTTTAGGGATATTTATTGGGAGGTCCCAAATTTAAAAATATTTATCAAAAGGTACCATTGACAACCTGAGGTGTTGTCAATACGCGCATGATGTTGTCAATGTATAAGACCTCTTATTGTCAATGGGATCTTTTAATAAATATTTTTAAAATTGGGACCATTCATTAAATAAGTTCCTTATTTGGAACCTAACAATAAATTTTCCTAGATTTTAAACAACATTCTTGGTATAGTTAGAAACGTTGTATATATTATCTTTTTACGCAGGAGCAGGGAAGCTATTTAAAAAATATACAAAACAATAGGCAATTGAATAAGGTTTGTTTGAAAGCTATTCCCAGATAAAATCTAAGTTTTGGAGAATAGATTTTAAAAAATAGTTTTTACAGATTTCGAGGCAAAACCTATGTTTTAAAAAGTTATTTATATTTAGGAAGTTCTTATTTTTACGGATTCCAAAAAAGTGGGTAGTAAAGAGAAAATAGAAGAAAGAGAAAGTATGAAAGAGAAAGAAAGGAAAAAGTAGAAAAGAGAAAACCTAGATTTTAAAACTTAGGTTTCAAACCAAGGTTTTGTAACCAAAATAGCTTTTCAGAAAAATTTTTGTTTATGGACAAAACCTAAACTTTAAAATTAAACCTAAGTTTCAGGAAATAATGGTAGAAACCTAAGAAGCTTTAGTTCATTAATCAGACAAAAACCTCAAGGTCCACCAATTTTTTATGATATAAATAAATAAATCAAAAATTGCTCACGGTAGTTTATCGAGCATTTATATATGAAATTGTTGTTATCAAATGCAAACTCTCATCTTTATTCTTGCCCTGCTTGTTTTGGATTATATATTATTTGAGCTAAGTCGTTAATTTTAAACACTCTTGCTATTGTATAGCTTACTTTTTAATGTTATTTAATATTTTTTTTATAAAGCATCCGTTGTCCAAAGTAATGCGACAGATAGTTGAGTATGACTCATGAACACTTTATAATATTAAAAGTATAAATCTCTTTAAATAATTCATTATTATAAAAAATAATAAATGATTTATTGAATCGCTCTTAATTTTACTATATTAAATTATGTTTAGGAGGAGAGGGCCTATTAAAAACTATATTTAAACATTAATTATAGGGATAAAATTGATAATAATAGTTAATGGATTCGTTTGAAAAAGTGGCGGGAAATACTTTTACCATTTACGAGGTAAATGTGTGAAAGAGATTATCTCGTTTTGCAGAAAAACACCGTTGAACGTGTTTTTGGGGTGTTCAAAAGCTTTACCAAGCACCCTAATGATTTCTTATTATGGACAGAAAAAATCTTCTGCGAATAACATACACTGTGTGGACAGGGGAATACATTATACACTATGAATAAAACTAACATTATTATAATCTACCAACATTATAGTTGGCAACAAAAAACAAAACCATCCACCATTATGACTCACCCGCACTTCTTCATACAAAGTAACTCCTTCATAAGTACATTTAAGAATATCTTTTATATAGTTTAAGGTAAAATCTATATTTTGAAGAATAGTTTTTACGGATTTTAAGATAAAATATAGGTTTTGAAATGTGATTGTATTTGAAAAATTATTGATTTTTACAAAGTTTAAGGCAAAAAATAAATAGGAAAAGATTATTAATCTATCTATAAGAGGAGATGATATCATATGAAAAATATAACCGACTCTTTCCTTTATTTGGGTTATTGGCCATCCATTTAATACTGATATTTTAGCAACAAATCCAATACATATTATTTGACAAGAAAATAATTGTTCAAAACTTAAGTTTTAAACCTTTATTTAATTACAAAATTTATATTTTAAAAAAGTGTGAGTAATTAGATAAAATTTAGATTTTGTGACTAAACTTGGGTTTCATAAGGATGAGGCAAACGAACCTTGATTTTATAACTATGGTTGCTTAAGCGAATGGTTCACCAGCGACTCTAAACTACTTTTGTATACGTGTATATATCTTGCATCGCCAACTTTTCTCATACCATATGATATATATATATATATATATATTTATATATAGAACCTCTTTAAAATAACAATTTTTTTTTTTGCTTTGTTGACATTTGTGCACTATGACCACAATGCAGTGGCCAATTTGCTGAGCTTACAAGCAAAGTACTTGTTTCTAGGTCTAGCTATACAAAGTCCAATCATTTGTAATTCTTTTTTCTTTTCTTGAAGGAAGAAGAATAAGAAGAAGAATAAGTGCAGTCGTGGAGAAAACAATTATAGTATATAAATTGTGAAAAGAAAGTTAAAGTTAAAATGGGAAGCTAATAAGTAAGCATGATCATAAGTTGGGTAACCGTCCTTTGTTTATGAGCCAACCAATTTGCGTAGCCTATGCAACAAAAGGGACCACGTACGTGCTTCTTCTTCCTTCCTCTCTTTCACCACCAACGATGAATCATTTCTCTTAAACCCATATATATATATATATATATATATATATATAGAGTACGTCAGAACATTAACTAAACAAAATGTTTGGTAACGTTTTTCCAGTGTCAAAAGTGCGGTACACAATGCCAAAAGTACTTATAAGTTACTATTTACATTTTTAGTCTGTTTATTTGGAAAGGCTTATGGGAATTGGAATAAGTTGATTGTTGGAATAAGTTACTTTTGCCAACAAGTTGAAATACTGAGCTTTTACAAATAAGCCACTCCTTCTACCGTTTATATAAACATAAATCACTTTTACAATCTGATTTATTTCCAATCTCACTTCTCCATAAGTCTTTATGCAAATAAGTTACTTATCCCATTATGTTCCCAAACGGATCCAATGGCTACATAGGTTGATTAATAAGCACATATATATATATATATGCTTTTTCTTCAAACCTACACAAAGCGCATATATATGTATGTATGTATGGATTAGTGTACAAAGATTGTGAATCTCTTTTTTCAAAAAGGTTGACTAAAGTTTTGCCTTCTACATAGTTTGCACGCATCTTCTTTTGAAAAATACCACATTATTGTATACTGATGAGGATATAATTTAATCATTTTCTTGAAGAAGCATTTGTTAATCAAATTGATTGTCGGTGGTGATTGTCAATCTTCAACCTATTAGTGGTTAATTAGTTAGGTTTAGAAGGATATAGAGTATATGAAAACCTACATATTCAAGCTCTGAACATTAAACATTGAAATGAAACTTGGGGCTTCTATTTATGTAGACCAATCCCATGCAATTACTTAGGGTTTGTTTGGAAGTTATTCCCATAACTTATGTTTTGTTACAAAACTTAGGTTTTGACCTAAAACCTATGTTTTATCCAATCAAATTTCGGCAAAGTTATTTTGGTTACAAAACATCGGTTTGAAACCTATATTTTCTCTTTGCTACTTTTTTCCTATTCTTCTTTCATCTTTCCTATTTTTTTCCTTCTTTCTCTTTTATTTTTCCCTCTTTTTCTTTCTTTTTC
>JANTPZ010122639.1:0-22481 GCA_025593235.1 Vachellia pachyceras | reverse complement strand
TATGTTTGTGAAACGTTCAAAAGGCAGAGTTGCTATACTCATTGTATACGTTGATGATATAATTGTGACAGGGGATGATGCAAATGAAATAGCAAGATTAAAGAAGTCTCTAGAAAAGGAGTTTGAAGTAAAAGACCTAGGGGGACTCAGATATTTTCTAGGGATGGAAGTAGCACGGTCACAAGATGGAATCATAGTATCACAGAGGAAATATACATTGGACCTGTTGAAGGAAACAGGAATGCTGGGAGCCAGGCCAGCAGAAACACCAATGGAATCAGGAGTCAAATTAGACAGCAAAGAAGGTGAGGAAGAAGAAACACAAATAAAGGAGCAGAAAAAAACCAGTACCAATTGATGCTGACAGGTATAAAAAACTGGTTGGAAAGCTATTGTATTTGTCTCACACACGGCTAGACATAAGCTTTGCAGTTGGTATGGTAAGTAGGTTCGCCAATAAACCTATGGAAAAGCATATGAATGCAGTCTATAGAATTCTACAATATCTCAAGATGACACCAGGTAGGGGGTTATACTTTACCAAAGGGACATCTCGAGAAATAGTGGTATATACAGATGCTGACCATGCAGGGTTCTTACCAGACAGAAGATCAACCTCAGGATACTGTACCTCCATATGGGGAAATGTTGTGACATGGAGAAGCAAGAAACAATCTGTAGTGTCAAGGAGCAGTGCAGAGGCAGAACTACGTGCGATAGCTCACGGGGTTTGTGAAGGAATGTGGATGATCAGGGTGCTAAAAGAATTAGGCTATGCGCCAACAACTCCACTCAGACTAAGGAGTGATAGCAAGTCAGCCATTGCTATGATAAGAAACCCTATCCATCATGAGAGAACTAAACACGTTGATGTAGACAAGCATTTTATCAAGGAAAAAGAGGATGAAGGGATTATTGAAATAACACATGTATCATCCAAGCAGCAAGTAGGTGATCTCTTCACCAAGGCCCTAACAAGACCCCAATTCGAGGAATTAAGGGGCAAGCTGGGAATGAAAGACATATATTTGCCAGCTTGAGGGGGAGTGTTGAAGTGGAAACATGGGCATTAATCATAATGTCTCATGATAATGTACCTTTTCCTTTTTTAATTCCTAGTCTATCTATATTCAGAGAATAATAGAGATTTACAGGCTGATTCATCACAGAAACTTGCCTATAAATCATGTTGCTATCAGATGAATAAAATGTACAATTCCAAACATTAAATTGTTCAGCATGTCTCTTTTTTTAATCTTGCTTGCATGTCTTCTTATTCTCATTATAATAAATTACTCATTTACCATGACGGTGAGAGTTTATCTTTTCATTGTTGTTGTTCTATTTTCCAGTTAATTTGCATGAGCTTTCTTGCTAGAAGGAGGTATTAGTGATTTTACTCTCTCATTTCCAGCTAGTAAAGAGAATATACGGCCACTCATAACTTGGTTATTTGCGGGTTTCATCTGCAATCCTACTCTTTTCTGCTCAAGTCATTGTCACAGAGTTTTGGTTCATTTCATTAGCTTTATTTTAGTCCATTTGGATCCTGTAGGAACAAATGAGTTAAAATGTTTTGCTTTAGTAAAAATGTAATCCTGATATGTTTTATTATGTCTGGCCTTGATCTGGTGTATAAAATGGAACTGTAAACTGAATCAGACAGTAAAGGAATTAAATAAAATTGCAAAGAATTTTTTTTAAAAAAATATACCAATGACGCCCTATATAGCTATATTAAAATATAGGGCGCCGTAGGTAGGTCTATCCTATGGTGCCTTTCACCATATAGGGTGCCATAGGCCTTAACTTTCTACTCCCCTCACATATACGCCCCCCGAAAAAGGGCGCCAATTGGGTTCAAAATAGGGCATAAAAAGTATCTTTTGTAGTAGTGATTAGGCAATCAATCAAGAATTATCAATTAATAATATTAAATAGACATAAATATGTAGGCTCTTTATGAACATATCAATACAAGAAATTTAGATTTATCCTTCTTCTATGTTTTTACGTTTTCAAAATTAAAGAAGTGTATTGAAGAGATTAATGGAGATTGAAGAAGGTGAAAAGAGATTTTTGAACGAAGAAGGATTTGAAAGAAGCTGCACTAATGCAATGAAGGAAGATGGTCAATTCCTCATTTTGACATTGTCTTGGGGAAATAGGGCGTTCATCAAAGAAAATAATGCCCTATTTGATATACGGAAATGATTTTGATAGAAGTGAAAGTGGAAGTAGAAATGGAAGTGGAAGTGGAAATGATGCTGGAATTGAACTTTAAAGGTTTGTTTGGTAGGTTAGAAATGGTTATGGAATTCAGTTTTTTAAATTTTTATTTATTTAAATAAAATAAATGATAGATTAATTGGAAAGACTTTTTTACCCCTCATTAAAAAAAAGAAAAAAATAAAATTTGTCGGGCATCAGAAAAAAGCTAATTCTGTCTTATGTTCCAATTCACGATCCCCGTCCATAGCTCCTGTGGAATTTTCCGGCAGAATCCGGCCTCTTCCTTTGAAGATAGTCACCCCAGAAAGTTTCAACAATGGAGAAAGCATCATAAGCATTGCTTGAGAGACATAACTTTCATTTATGGTTTGTTTCTAAGGCATTAGCAACTATGATTAATAGATCTATTATTAAAATCTCGTCTCTTCTGTCAATTTTTGGTGGAGGGAAGGAGAAAGGACGATGGATTAGATAAGGCAAGATAACTATGTGACAAAAATCAGTCCTTCCGTTGGTTGTACAGACCTCAAAAAGGTCCTGTCTTATTGTTCTTTGTTTGATTATAATATGACCTTAGGCTCTTGTTTCTGCCTCACCGAATTTCTCAGAGTTCAATGTGATGGATCAGAATACCCCCAGAAAGATGTTGAAGCAGTTGAGTACAATGCATGCAAATGGCTTGAGGAGGCCTCCCAGGCTCAATCCAGACAATGCAGCTGTTCAGAAAAGCTTCGTCCGTTTGGATTTGGGTTCATCCCAAGGCAACGATGCTAGAGGTTTGGTCGCCGGAGCTAGTGCCGCCGCAGCCTTTGACGGAGAAGATGCTGGAGATGAAGCCAGCGATGCCGATTTGGGAGATGGTGATGTGGTTGCTGCTTTGGGAGATGCAGTAGGAGGAGTCGGCTGAAGATTTGGGAATGGACAAAGATGCCCAAAAAAATTTATAACATGGGTAATATTATTCAGAAATTATCATTTCCATAAAATTGAAATGAGTTCCATCAGTAGGCCCATGAAACCTACTTCCAACCTTTTTTCAGAATTCACAATTCTATAGAATTGGGCTCCAACAAAACACACAGCCCATTTTTTCAATTCTCACCCCAATTCCAATTCTAAGCATTGGGTTCTAATGTATCAAATGCAGCATAAGGGCGTGCCTTTTCTGTTTTCATTTTTTTTTTGTTTTTAAAACAGTTATATAAAATTGTTTTTTAAAAAAGTTTTGAAACAAAAAATTAAAAAAAATTGTTTGGGTAATTGTTTTTTTTTTTCAATTCACATTCTGTTTTGGAGCTCACTAGTATAAGTATTTATTACTAAATATAAGAAATTCAAACATTAATTCCCCAACCCTATTATTAGGCTAAAGTATGAGTTTGACCTTCAAAATTTATATTAAGTTCTAATTTAGTTTCCGTAAATTTTAAAAGTGAACTTTTAACCTTCTAATCTTAATACCATTAGTTTAATTTAATAGAAAATACTAGATAATCTAATTGAAATGGTGATTTTGTAATTGAATGATTATATTAAATAATTAAATTTCATAATATAAAAATATTATATTAAAGATAGGGTAGACATTAAAAAATTTGAAAATTATCAAATAATAAATATTTTTGAAATTCTAACTAAACAAGATACTCGTATAATTTATATTTTTTAATTTCTTAAACTATAAATTTATTTATTCTATTTTATCAATCTACTTTTTATTATAATTATATAAATGGACTTTGACTAAGAGTAATTCGCTATTATGTGGTCTGGGTTCTCTTTCCTACCATTTTGTAATTTTAAACTCAGTTTTGGATTATGGATAAAAACTCCAGATTTAGTAATTGATTTTAAATTGATTTAAAATGATTATAACTAGCTAATTAAGATATTTGATTAAGGTATTATTTGTAGCCCATCCTTTATTCATGATTTATCTGTTACAAATTCCTGTTACTAGAGTTTTTAAACTTTTATCATTAAATTTTATTTATTCTAATTTCATTAAAAATACATTTATAAGCTTAAATGAATTATTTTTTCCTTAAAATAAAAATTTTCTGAAAACATATTATTTACATAAAATATAATATTTATGGTAGTGATGGATTTTTCCAATTTTATTAAATTGGGTGTAATACAATCAAATTGAAGTACTAAATTCATACGCACGAAACCTTATAATATTAAAACAATTAAAGAAAAAGTCAATATGATTAATACGTATCAAATTTACTAAGATCAGATAAATGTATATAAATCTAGAGAAAATTAATATTTTAATCTTTTTACTATTAACTCACTTATAATTCTGTTTACAACTATTATTTGGTACGACTCAATTATAAAATTTTAACTTGTGACTCAGTCCTTATCTTTTTCATTTTTTGTATTATTGTGTTCGTTAGCTACATCTCATAGTGACAATCTTTTTGGCAAGAATGGGAAATAAAATTGGTTCCAAATCAGCTCCACATCACCAAGAAAAGAATGTACAGCAGAAGACAGAAAGATAAGAAGGGGAAAAGAAGAAACAGGACTAAAAAAAAAATCAAAATGAGTTAAAATTTTTAAGGATTAAATCATACCAAATCATAATCGGAGACTGAGTTATAAATTATTCAATAGTTAAAGAACCAAAAGATTTATTTTCTGATAAATCGATTGTTGAAAATTCAGAATCTTGAACTAAAACAAATAAAAACGCAAAACAAACCGCCATGGGAAAACAATAAACACAATACAGAACAAGTTTGATGAGTTGATTAATCAAAGGAACAATTAAGATATTGTGTACGAAGTCGCTCTTGTTCTTCAGGAGTGAAGTCATTCTTCAATGGGATACTTCGAATCTCTTTGGTAGTCTTGTCCTTCAACAAATCAACCACAGTTTGACAAGCCAGAATCAAACAAGCCTTCGATTTTTAATTAGATTGAAGCCATTACCATATGAAATAACATATCCTCCACATCTACCTTCATGAACTCTGCGTCCCATCGCTTTAGCTCCTCCATGTCGGAGTCAGACGCTTGTAATAATGTTACCAAAATCAAGATAACAAATTAAGGAGAACTATGGGGAAAGTTCACTGCATACACACACACACACACACACTTGTTCGGTTACAGTCTGAGCAAATTACAGCAAGAAGAAGAAATTACAGATAGAAGCGAACAAAAAAATCAGAGAGAAAGAGAAATAGTAAGAGGGAAAGACACTTACACTGCTTCCCTTTCTGATTATATTGCTAGGGAGATTTATTATAAGGTCTTAAGAATGAAGCCTAAGAGTTATTAATGGCAGCTGCTCCACTTGTCAATAGTGCTCTTCAACTTGTCATTGACAATCTCTTAAGACCTTTTCATAAATAACTTCCTTCCTTGGAACCTTACAATAAATCTCCCATATTCCTATCACAAATCCTATACGGATTCCACCTTCCTAATGGGCTCATGTATTTTCAGATCATGACAACGCTCCGCCGGCCTCATTATCAGCATGCTTCACGCAATGAGCATTAATTATAATCCACTACTTCTTATGCTTTATAATTTGATTATAACTCAATCCCATGAGATATAAATAAACATTTTTTGTCAAAAGAAAAGTAAGCATTAATAACTCTCAAAATATTGTATTAAAAAATGAACTAATAGTATTTATTAATTATTATTAAAAAGGAACATTTAATTTTAAAAAAGAAAAGGAGTAAAAGCAATAGATAGAGAATAACATAAGAATAATGAAATGTAATGTGAGGCTCCTTTAATTGAAAAGGAAAGATGATCAAGTAAGGGGTACCTCACGTTGACGGTACTGTGATAAACAGAAACGGTGAAGCCTCTCCCTCTTATATTGCGTTTCATTTCTTCTTAACCTTGAGCTCGCCATTTTCAGACCCGCCGAGGCTTCCATTTTTTTGGAACCTTATGATTTCTATTTTGAATTAAAGGGGTGTGTATTAACGGCTTGATTTTACAAGCACTAACGATTGAAATCTTGTTTGAACCTGGATTGTTTTATTTTTATCTAGTGTTGTTGAGATCTGATTTGATGTTACAAGCATTAACGTCGCTCTTGCTTTGTCTGCAGCTTTTTTGTTGCTTCTCCATCGCTGTTGCTCTTCTCTACCCCACTTATTGTTCTCGCCGATGCTTTCTTCCTTCGGCCCTTTGCGCCCTCACCTTCTTCTTCAACATAGAGAGAGAGAGATGTTGTGAAGATATGAAACGAGTCCCCGTACTTGGAGCGATTGACAGCTAAACATCTAATGCTTCCTTTTCTCTATTTTCGGTGCATCCCCTCCTTCGTTTCTTCCCTTTTTATCTTTCAATTTGTTCTCCCTTTTATATGACCGATAATTACTATAAAATTCTAGATAAAATATAATGGCCCAAAATTTTTCCATAACAAATTAACAATATATAATAAAAGTTTTAATATAAGAAATGTTAACTTATCCATATTATTCATTTACTATTAGAATATTTTGACAATGACATTCATTTTAATACTTTATAGTAATATGTTTTCCCTTTTTTAACTTTAACATCATGCTCATCCCCTATTTTAATATGTTTGGTTTGACCCCAAGTTGATTTTTATCTGACCCATTAACCCTTACAACACTGCCTCAATCGATTTATTATCCAATCCCGATTTTTAGACATTGCTTAGAATCTATGATTGTCATCTCATCCAAGAAAGTGGCATATTGCTTCGGTTGTATCCTTTTCTTGGTACTAGTTCTTCATAGTGATGGCTGTGTAAGCTTATATTGGGTTTGTTTGTGACGACGTTTGGAAAAGCTAAAAACAGTGTTTTTCTACAAAACGAGAAAATGGACCTATTTGGAAACGCAATAGAGAAGTACTTTTACGCAAGTCGAGATAAATATGTGAATGAGATTATCTCATTTTGCAGAGATACACCGTTAAACGTGCGTTTGGCTTTTTAAAATATTGTTTCAAATAAGCCCAATCTCCTCCACATATTTAACTCTACTTGTGTAAAACTACATCTCTATCGCACTTCCAAACAAGTCCATTCATTTAGTTTAGAATTCAACTTTTTTCCTTAATTTTATGGCAGACCACAAGCAGTCATGGGCACTGGGAAGGTTCTGTTTCCTCGTTTTTACTGTAAGAAGTCATTTGGGCGGTTCAATGTGAAGGACATTATCATATTATAAGATGAAGGAGATTATCGTATTAATTATAAGATATTATACTCTATTCTCCTCGCTTCCCTTGTTTTAAATTCTCAACTATTATCAAAACCGAAAATAGTTAAAACGGGTCTGTCTCTACATATTGAAGTTCTGATATTCGGAGTAACTGGTTGGTTTAAAGTGATCATAACTGGTTTTCCTCTTGTAGTTTAATCCGGTACTTAAAGAGAATTCTTTAAAATCTTTAGTTACTCTGTATTGATGCCTGTTATTATCTTCATCATTGATAATTTTATTATTTTCAATGGCATCTGATGCGCTATTTTTCTAGAATGTTGCTGCAAGCTGCGTATCCCTTGTCTCAAAACTGGAAGATAGTCCTACAAAAGCATGAAAATTAGTTATTGTTTTTCACAGAACGGAATGCAGGAGGGAGAAATTACCAATAGAGCATTTAGACTTCCATTCCAAGGTTAAAAGCTCTTCTGTTAACGTTTATATGCGTATTTTTCACACACACGCACATATAATTCCTATTGTTTTTGCTGAATAATAAATAATAATTTCAAAGAAATTTTTCTTTCCCCTTAACAGAAATACTTAGACTTGAAGATGGAATTGAGTAGAACAGAAAGACATATATTGAAAGAAATGGGATTTATTTGTCATGTTGAACATCCTCATAAATTCTTATCAAATTACCTTGCAACTATTGAAACTCCTGAAGAATTGAGGCAAGAAGCTTAGAATTTGGCTAATGGCAGGTAAGAAACTGCATGTACTACTGTGGTTGTCCATCTTATCATTATAAACTCTCTTACTTGTATTACTTTAAGCTTTGCACTTTGTCACCTTTGAGTGCTCCAACTAAAAAAAACATAACAGTTAATTGAAGAGCCATGAGCAGTTCTGTTATAATATCAAAGGATCATGAATGGGAATTTATAAATAAAATGATGCCGTATAATGATCCTCTCTAGTGTATAGGATAGAGACATTTATACAAGGTTTCAACTATTCTGTTGCAGATTGATTATTGTAACTTATATAACAGCGTAGCAACTCTAAGTAATCCTAGATACTCTTAAAATGTGTTTTCAACTGTATCATACTGTCATGTGAGCTTGTGGCTTTTAACGGATAGGCTTATTAGAACGCCATTACTTTCTTTGTTTTTTCTCACTGTTGCTTTCTCATGATGCGATCCATTATAGAGGATCAAATTCATACAAGTATTTTCAAATTTCAAGTGGTCCTATTGTAAAAGTAAAGGCCAAGAGAATTAAGGAAGCATTAAATGTACTTGTGCAAGAAGTTCTAACAAAACAAATGACATTTAGATCAACCAACGAGAATAAAGATTAGAAGGACATCATTAATTTGATTTAGGTTGAAATTAAATGGTTCTGGAGATCAACAAATGAGATGCTGTTTCTTGTAGAAGGAGGATTACGCGACGGAGGAGGCTTGATGCTACTCTACTCAAGTGCCATGAAGTTCCAGATCCTTCCAGCGCTATGGTGAAAACTACAATATGGTCTTGTGCGAATATTGGGTATTTTGCTCGACCTCGAAGACTCCTGATGGGTTCTTGGGGGTTTCTTTCTTTCTTGGGCTAGCTTGGTCAGTTAAAGCCCATAATTTTTCCAGAGATAAAGGCTTCTTAATTCTCGACCCAAGGCTCTGGTGCCATGTTGAGAAGTGCAGCAAATTACTAAAGAACACGTTTTTGTGTATTGATTAGCAACGAGTTTAGATACAAATGACATCCCCAGATTTATATAATCTGTACTGCAGATATGTGAATATACAATTGGGCTATACAGTTGCGATCAAGGCACATTTACTATATTGGACTGTTTCTACAGAAATACTCTAAATATTTATTACTAGTTTCATCACAACTTCACTGAAAGTTTCATTAAAATAAAAGTCTTCTCTTTGATGAAAACCCTTAGAAAATAATTGGCTTAATCCTTTCCAACTGGATATTCAACTAGATGCCTTATTTGTTCCTCGTAAGAGCTTCATACTCTGCATCCATGGCCTTCTTCCATGCATTGCACTAGTTTGACGAACTAGAGACAGAGGCAAGTGGTGATCGAAGGGAGGAAAGAACAAGAATGAGGAGACGACTTGGAAGAACAAGTGGGAAGAAGTTAAGGAAAAGGAAACCCATTTCTCATTGAATAGAATATCCCTTGATACATATACATAAGACCCTTAAGATCCCAACACTTGTAGCCTTCTATGAGAGGCACTGTTCTAGCCTATAACACATGCAAGGAATACCAATTAGAATTGGGTTGTGATAAACCAGAGTTTGAATCTCCACGGGAGAAGTGACTACGTTTAGCATTCGATAGTGACTCAAAGATGATTGCATATAATAGAAGAGGATGTTTGTGCTTAAACGCAATGAATTGATCTAAAATCCAGCTTGTGCTTATGGAAGGGTCGAGTACGAGGAAAACAAGCACAACCAATGCCCTGAGCCGTGCATAATTGTTGGCTTTACCAAAAGAGTTTTTGAAATGGAGAAATGCCTCCAAAAGCTTTATCTGGTAGGCGATTGAATAAGTATGCACATGTGATAATAAGTGCTTCAAGCCAAAGCTTAAGAGGAAGAAATGCATTAGCTAAGAAAGTTAGTCCAATTTTAGCAATAACGTGATGCTTTTCTTTCTCCCAAACCATTTTGTTCATGTGTGTAATGATAACTAATAAGATACCACAATGCCACATCCGCCATTTGATACTTCAATGGGAAATTAAATTTTCATACTTGGGTTACTGATCGTTTAGTATTTACGTATTTTTTGTCCAACTCACGAAGTTTATAACTAATTTAGAAAATTTATATATAAAATTATTTTGAAAGATATCTAATTCTCTTAAATCATGAGACAGTATCATTCTTCCAATGAAAAGTTAAAGGAAACACAATTAACATTTAATTCCCTTATAAAAATGGATCATCAACAATTAGGACCAACATGGATGGGTGGAGCGGTGGACGAGCTCAAGGACGTGACTTTAGAAGTTCAATGAGGATTTGGGTCAGCTTGTGAAGAAGCAAAATCTGGAGCATTTTCAAGTAGGACACCTTGCTTTTTTTTTTTAATTTAAAAATACGCATGGAACTGAGTTGGAAGCCACAAAAAACAATTTTAATAATAATATTTTTGCCATGGAGGATAACTCCATGATGACTTTGTGTGAGTTATTGATGACAATAACCAAATTATAAACCACCAAGGATTAGTGACTGAATTCTGAGCAACTATAAAGTATGGAAATTTTTTCTAGGCATAAGCATCATTCTATTAGAGCTAATCATATTGAATACACTATTAGACATTAAATGTTGGCAACTCTCCAAGTAGATATTCAGATATTGATTTACCACAAATTTGAGATACTAGCCCTTAAAAGTATGGAAATTTAATTGCACAAAGTTATACTTAATGGACTTAGTGGTAGGTTAATCAAGACTACAAGAGTCTAAAAGATTAATTTTCCCATTCAAATATTATTTGGGCAGCAATTATGTTACATAAATGGCATGCAGGCAACAAAACCCCCCACTAATATATATATATATATATATATATATATATATCATTTGGGCAGGTTTTCTTGATCCTTTGATAGATTAATCCCAGTAAACATGTGAAAATTGCTAACTCTAGAAACCCCGCATCCAATGAAACCGAAGCTTGAGCAAGTGACGTGCGAGTATTAGAGGCAGTGAAGCCCAAATGATGATCAAGAACCACACAAGCAAATATGGAAGCAAGATTGACAGTAGAGAAGCTGAAGAAAGTGATCCAAAGACAAGTAAGATGTTGTCGAAAACATCGTCGTAATTATTATTGCCAACGAGACTGAGTCGAAGTGAACTCTTTTTCGCACCAAGCACTGTGCTGTAGAAACAAATGGCTATTATGAAAATCCACATGTTCACTGGATGTGCCTCAATTGGGGATTTAGGTTTGTTTTGAAACTCAATTTGGATCACCCCAAGCAGTAATGGATCCAGAAACACGAACACAGCATGATTTGGTATTGATGAACAGATCATTCCGTTATTGTTAGTATTCCCTTCCTCTCTGCTTGTGCTGCTCGAAAAGCTGCAAAGAAATAATAATGATAATGATAATGATGCTTTTTGTTCAGGATTATATAATAAGTTATCTTCAACTCGATCTTATAAAGTGAAAAGAAAATCTGAAATTTTGAATAGATTGATGAGAGGTTTAGATCATTACTTTTACTTGAAAGGCTGCAAAATTAAAATCTAAGGAAAGACATGGCATTGCATAAAATAACTTCAACTCGTGCACTACCATTCCACGAAACACAAATTATTGTAATATAATAACAGTACACTTTTGAGGATTTTTTTTTTCCATCATGTTATCTGTCCAATTAGTGGAAGAAGTACAAACTTTTAATAAAATTACCTAATTGCACTAACCTACCTTGAACTTTAGGCTATGTCCAAATAACCCCTCAACGTCTTTCAAAACTTAATAGCAAAAAAAATCAACCATCAATACCTCCTTAAATTATATTTTTGTGTACATGCAACCCCCTCAATCTTTGGATTTTATGCATATAAAGGCCCATAAATTTTAATATATATGTAGATAAGTAATGATCAAAATTATTAGCATGGGAGTTATCTGCATAAGAGTTTTTTTTTGGGTGAAAACTGCATAAGAATTTAGGGTTATTGATTGTAAGGTTTAGGAATTTAAGGAATTGATCTATCCATAAAATGAAGTTCAAGGGAGTTAAGTATAATTTCACTACACACACACACACGGACACATAGGTAGTGTATTGAGCACGAGACAAACTGAACCGGAAGCTTCTGGCTTGCAATTGCATTGCACATGACATGGTGGGTAGATCAAAATCTGTGTGTTCCTTGCCTTTAGCCTTTTAGAAAGCTTAACCCTTGCAGTTGTGCTTGAGAGTGAGACACTAGCATGCTCTGGATCGTCAGCAATATCTCCCATTTTCGCCATAATGCATTTATTTCCTTGAGTAATTAAAGGCATATAAGAATAGCATATCAACCGTAAATATATAAATACTATATTCTCTTTCTGATCCTAATTTTAAAACTTTATTTGTAGTGCCATTTACGTTACAAATGAGATGTTATATTTAGAATCAGAGAAAATATTAAATAGCTATTACATGTAAAACTAATTGAGAACTGAGTGGATTGCATGCGATTAAAAGAAACTACCATATAAGGGAAAGATTTGAACTAACCTTTAAACTTGATGGTTGTTTTTGCTTATCTTTTCTTCCCCCTTATACAGAGAACATGTCTTTAAATGGGATCTTGTGTGTGTATCATAAACGTGTATTGATGTTCATTGACTGGGATTGAAGTTTGCTAATTTTATTCCCTAACTTAGCTTTCAAACTATTGTCATCAAACTTAGCTTTCAAACTATTCGTTCGTTTTGAGAATTCCGTTAGAAGAAAGAAGTATACAAATTTCGAGGTATTTTATGATTTCAAGATGATTTTTATAGATTTCAAGATGATTTTATCTTACTTTACATGCACGTGGGCAAACAGTCTTTGCAAACAACCATGTCATCAAATTAATTGGAACATTGCTATTCATACACGTGTATTGATGTTCGTTGACTTGTTCATATAGTAGTCATTCATGATGTGATGTTTACACTTTACATAAATCTCAGTATTAATATTAATTAATTAATCAATGTGCCCAAGCGATTGTTGTCTTTATCTATTGGGGGCTGAGGGGAATATAGGAATATGTGTGGATTGACGAATCGGTCTCTCCTTCACGACTTTTGCATACACTGAGGCCATCAGATCATCAGCAAATTTGTCGCAATGAAATTTAATCTTGGAAAAATTACGAATAGCTGCCAATGAATAGAAAAAATCAGCATCAGGGCCAAAAAATCATGTAATTGAGTTGTAATCACATGCATCTTTTTTTTTTTTGAGCAGAAACATGTCCATTTTATTGATACCAAAAAAAGCTTTTACAGTCACTAATAGCCGAAGCCCACAAGAAAACACTCAAAAAAATCCTGAAATACAAACTAACACACAGCTAAACCAAAAAAACAAAGTAACAGGAAAACTAGACTAACAATCCAAATCCTAAGCCTATAACCATATGCAGATACTATCCTATTGTGTTGCTTCCTTAGCCAATTCCATGTCTTTCACGGTCTGTCTGTTGCATCTCTTCACTGTCCTCCTTCATAATCTGAACCAGAGAGGATGGTGGCTTGCTTAGCCATCCTTGCGGTACCATGCCTCTCAATGCTTTAGCTGCTAGGAAGTCAGCAGCTTTGTTTCCTTTCCTTGCTACAAGTGTCACCTTCCAGCCATTGCTCCTCACCTCTACTGCACGCTTTAAGCATTCTTCCATTACTTCCTTGCTCTTCCATTCACATCCCTCTAACTTTCCTTTAGTCATCCTCCCATAGAGTTCCTCACAATCTGTCTCTACTGTCACTTTATTCCCCCACAAATTTACTTCCTCCATTGCTTCTATCATTGCCTGACACTCAGCCTGGAATGCACTTTCTGCATTTATTTTTCTGTTTATTCCTCCTATGTATCTCCCCTCCCAGTCCCTTCCTATTATCCCGATTGCTGCCTCTTTAGATTTAGGATTAAAGGCAGCGTCCACATTAATTTTATAGCTTCCCCATTCTGGTTTTTCGCATCTGATCTTTCTCTCCATTTCCTCCTTTCCTCCATTCCTTCTTATTCTGTTCTCCATTGATCTCCAATAATCATTCACCATTCTAATTGCCCCTCTTACACATTGTAGGGCATTTAATTCTGTATGTTCAAACATATATTTGCACCTTGATTTCCAGATGCCCCAGCACACAGCTGCAAAAAGGGCTATTCCAAACTCATCAAGTCCTTCTTCTTTATTTATCCATTCCTCGATCCATTTATCCATTCTTGCCATGCTTTGCTCCTCAAATCTTAGAGCCAGTGGGGATCCATACCAACATTGAGTTGTCCATGGGCATAGGAATAACACATGCTCAACTGTTTCTACCTTGGTCCTACATATTTTACAGATGGGGTTTAAGGCACACTTTCTTTTGTATAGTGTTTCACCTGTTGCTAAGACTCCATTTACAGCTCTCCATATGAAATTACGTACCTTTGGGCATATTTTCATGTTCCACAGCCCATTCCACAGCTTCTTTGATGGGCTATACGAACTGCTTGCAGACTCCACTTCCTTCCTGTTTTCCTTCTCCCTAGCCGCCTTGTATCCCAGTTTCATTGCATATTCTCCATCTTTACTCCTCCTCCAGATTAGTTTGTCTTCTACTTGTTTTGTTGGCAGCTTGATTCTCAAAATCTGTTCTTTATCTTCCTCATCCAGTTTGTCTCCCAATTTGTCAAAATTCCATTCCCCTTCCTTTATAATCTCTTTTACTGTCAGGCCTTCCATCTCTTGATTCAGTTGTCTCTCTTTCAGCTTGAGTTCCTCCCCAGATGGGACCCATTTATCTGTGAATATTCTAGCTCGTTTTCCATCCCCAATTTTCCAGAACAAATCTTCCATTAACAAGTTCCTTCCCTCTAGCAAACTTGTCCATCCCCAAGAAGGCTTACTTCCTTTTTTTGCTGTCAAGAAGTTCCCCTTTGGGAAATAGATTCCTTACAGCAGCTTGCTCCACATAGCCTTAGGATCTTGTAACAGTCTCCATGCTGTTTTGGCTAGTAGGGCCTTGTTGAATAATTCCAGGTCCCTAAACCCCATTCCTCCCTCCCCCTTAGCACAATTCAGCTTCTTCCATGTCTTCCAATGGATTCTTCCTTCTTTGCCTTTTTGACCCCACCAGAAATTTGAGATCATTCCATCTAGTTCCATGCATGTTTTTTTTGGGAATTTGAAACATGACATTGGATAGATTGGTACTGCACTGGCTACTGATTTGATTAGCACTTCCCTTCCAGCAAAGCTGAGTAATTTCTCCTTCCAGCCCTGTAGTTTCATACTCATCTTATTTCTCACAAAAGCCAACGCTTCAGACTTTGATCTTCCCCAATTCATAGGCACTCCCAGATACTTGCCCGGATTTTCATTTTCTTTTATGCCCAATACCTCATAAACTGCCTCTTTAGCTTCTCTGCTTGCATTCTTGGAGAAGAAAGTGCTTGATTTATCAAAGTTTACTCTCTGCCCTGATGCCTTGCAATAGCATTCAATTATGTTCTTCAACATTCTACAGTTCCTTTTCTCTGCATTTATGAACAGAATCGCATCATCTGCAAAAAAACTGTGTGACAGCACTGGGCAACTCCTTGTAGACTTGATCCCTCTCAATTTCTTTTGATCCACATGCCATTGAATCATCCTTAAAAGTACATCAGCTGCCAATATGAACAAATAAGGAGATAAAGGATCTCCTTGCCTTATTCCCCTAGACATTTCCAGATCTGCAATTTTCTGGCCTGCCACAACCAAATTCAATTTTGCTGTGCACATACAGTCCTGTATCCAAGATATCAACTTGTTACCAAAGCCCATTTTCCGCATCACCTCTTCTATGAACTTCCATTCAAGTCTGTCATATGCCTTATTCATGTCTATTTTGACAGCAACTTCCACCTTTCCCCTTTTCTTATTTTTCAGATAGTGAAAGGCTTCATGTGCTACCATTATGTTGTCTTGGATCAAGCAACCTGCCACAAATGCCCTTTGGTTCTCAGTTATTATTTTCCTCATCACAGGTTTGAGTCTGTTCGCTAGAACCTTAGAGACTATTTTATAGGCAAAATTACACAAGCCTATTGGTCTATATTGCCCCACACTTTCAGCGTGTTCTACTTTGGGGATTAGTATGACATTGGTATTATTTATAGCCTCCAAGCTGACTTTATTTCTGAAAAAATCAGTTACCAACTGCATTATTTCTTCTCTAACTTCTTGCCATGCTGCATGGTAAAACATGCCTGAGAATCCATCTAGGCCTGGAGCCTTCCCTCCATTTAGCTGGAAGGTAACTTCTCTTATTTCCTCTTCAGTGACTTCTTTGTCCATCCAGTTTGCATCTTCTTCTATTATACATCTTTCTACATAGCCCATAGTTTCCTGTATTCCTTCTATTCCTTCTGCCTTGAAGAGATTTTTGTAGAAATTTATAAACTGGTTGTTTATTTCCTCCTCCCTCTCCAACCAGGTGCCATTTTCATCTCTCAGCCTGGTTACTTTATTCCTTATTCTTCTTTGTATTATGCTAGTATGAAAGAACTTCGTGTTTCGGTCTCCTTCTGCTAGCCACTTCACCCGAGATCTTTGCCACCAATAAGTCTCCTCTCTATCCCATGCTTCCTCAATCCTTTTTATTAGCTCTTCAGATTCTCTTTTTTTATCCTCATCTAACACTCCTTCATTACATTCTTCTAGTCTTTTTGTCAGTTGCTCAACCACTTTTCTGGCATTAGGAAGTTTTTCCCTTCCCCATTTAATGAAAATTCTTCTGTAGTTGCTTAGTCTGCGTATCACATCTTGAACTGAATTTTCATCTCTCTTCCTACCTTCTGCCCAACCCCTTCTCACCACCAAAGGGAATTCTTCATGCTCAGCCCAACTTGCTTCGAATCTGAAGGGTCTTGGTATTCTTACATACTGATGCTCCAGCTCCATCACTAGCAGATGGTGGTCAGATCCTACTGGTTCAATATGGGTTAATAGTGACTGCTGGAAGGTGTCTGCAAACTCATTATTTGCCATGGCCCTGACTATCCTCTCCTTCACGTTATCATCCCCAAGCCTTCTGTTACACCACGTATACCTTGCTCCTTGAAATCCCAAGTTAATCAATTGGCAATCTGATATCATGCATTGGAAGTTCAGCATTCTTCTTATATCTGCTGATTTTTTCCCAAGTTTCTCTTCTTTACTCGCCACTTCATTAAAATCTCCTATGCACATCCACGATCCTTCAACCCTGCTGGCAATCTTCCTCATCATATTCCATACTTCCATTTTCCCTTTGTCCACTAGTGAGCCATAAACAAATGTTATGAAATTTGGGCTTCTGATTGTTGTGGCAGTAATGCTCACATGAATCATATGCCTTGAATTATGCCAAATGTTTATTATCACATCATTTTTCCATCACAAAGCTAGGCCACCTCCCCCTCCATTTGGAGGTACATAGAACTCCTCATCATACTTCATAGATCTTCTCAGCCTCTGCAGTTTATCAGACTTCATTCTAGTTTCCATTAGGAAGACTATTGAGGGCTTGTTCCTTGCACACTCCTCCCTCAATTTTTTCACTGTCAAGGGTCTCCCCAATCCTTGACAGTTCCATGCATTCAGATTCATTGCTCTCTGGTGGCTGTTAAAGGCCAGCCCCCAGCCCTTTCAGCATCTTCTTCTTCTTGGCACTTCAATTTTCCTTCTTCTACTGCCTGCTTCTTTGGTTCCATTGTAACTTCCCTTGCTTCCTCCAGCCTCCATGCCTTTCTCCCCCCTTCCATCTTCTTTGTGGTTTCTCTTCTATTGACTTCTTTTCTCCTTGCTGCTCTCTTTACACTTGTGTATTTTCTTACCAGTTTTCTCTGATTATTGTTCATTGGAAATTCCTACTGTTCTTCCTTCTCTTGAAAGACAATCCTTCTCTTCTTCCCTTCCTCCCTTTCCTCCTCATCTTCCCTTCCCCTTTTCAATTTAATCTTTCTGATGCCTTTCAGCACTTCGATCATTGGTGATTGTGTCCCATATACCACTATTGCTTTTGAAAGATCTTCTTTCTTTTCTGGAGATCCCCCATCTTTCATCCCCCCTGCCTCCTTGGTGCAATTATTTTCTTTTGTCTTCATTTCTTTTTCTCCTTTCTCCTCAGTGTTTTTGTCTGCCATTGTACCTTCTTTCCTCCTCTCATTCTTATCTTCTACATTTATTCTTTCTTCTACTTTATGATTCTCTTCTACTTTGGCTTTCAAAGGATTGTTTCCTGTCTTCATATTTCTCTCCTGTTGGCTTTTCCCCTCTGTATCTGCCTTGCCTCCCTTTTTCCTTTCCTCCAGTACCTCTTCCCAATCAGTTTTATATTGGCTTATTACATCATCTATTGGTCGTGCTGATTGTACACTTAGCCATCCTCCAAACCTCCTATCTTCATCTCCTTCCTCCTACTCTTCCAACGTGCAATTTCTTTGATCATGGCCAATTCTTCCACATCTGTAACAGAAATTTTGCAGCCTTTCATATTTTGCCTTGATCCAGATTGGCTCCTTCTCCGATCTCGGGCACCACATTCCAGCCACTAGTGGTCTCTTAATATCCACTATGACTCGGGCCCTCAAGAAGCTTCTGATTAGCATATTATTCCTCCTTGGAT
This sequence comes from Vachellia pachyceras, assembly GCA_025593235.1. Taxonomy (NCBI): domain Eukaryota; kingdom Viridiplantae; phylum Streptophyta; class Magnoliopsida; order Fabales; family Fabaceae; genus Vachellia; species Vachellia pachyceras. Next base: position 3,676 of record JANTPZ010122639.1, on the reverse strand, counting down.
TCTCAGCCAAGGCTACTTCGCCGATCATTGATCCCAGGGCTACTGCGTTTTCTTCATGCATTCCTTCAATTGGAATATCGTGGAATTGGATCCAGAACGGGCATAGGTGGAACTCTATTTCCTTAAAGGTTTTAAGCTCCTGCCATGGTTGTACATTCAACAGTAATCCTTGTATTGCCCATGGACGTCCTTTCAGGATTCTTTGGTAGTCTTCCTTTCTTCTCACTTCGAAGATGAATGCGTTCTTCTCCACTTCTGTTATCTCTAGATCTGAATTTCGTTCGATATTCCACCCTTTCCTAATCATTTGGCATGTTATTACTCGATTCAAGTTCCTTTCTGTTATTATTTTGCCGACAAGTGTTGTTCCATTCTTCTTACACTGGTCATTCTTTTTCCAGATGAGATTTGCTATTAGATGCTCACCTGTATATTTCTTCCTCTGCGATCGTGCTCCTTCTTCCTGATCCTTTTCATCCATCACTTCCAGCATCTCGTTCACACTTCCCTCGCCTTCAGCAGTCGGCCTTCTTCCTATGTTACCTCTCTTTGCTGCGTTATTACAGTGTGCAAACACGCAGCTCGCTCTTTCCTCCGTCGCAGTGGGCGGCAGAGTTCGCTCTCTCCTTCGCTCTCTACCACGTCAGGCAGTTGGCAAAGTTTGTTACGATCGCAACGACGGGAGGCCGTTGTAACTAACTCTCACTGAGGAGAGAAATTGCTCTCACGTGGAGAGAGATGGGCATTCTCTTTGCCAGATCCAACTAATCACATGCATCTTGATAAGATTAATTGTAAGTGTGAAAAGATTTCCTCACCTTGGTTAATTGAATTAAAACGTGAGAGAAAAATGAGTAAAAGAGAAGAGAACAAAAAGTTCTTAATTTTAACTCAGGTTCCATAAAACTCCATTGACCAACTAAACTACTTCAGATTCTTGTCTTTATAAATGCATAGCGATGAGTAGCTAGATCAGCTTCAATATTTCTCTTCTCCTACGTATATTTGAATTTTTTAAAAAAATAAAAAAAAGAATACCTCTATATACTCCGTTGATTTATAAAAATAAATTGAGAAAAATGAGAGATTGTATATCAGTGAAAACAAATTTTCATGGAACTAAAAATTATGCATGAGAAATATGTTTAATTCACCATTCTATGTAAAATAATGAATTAAACATAGTGGCTATGCTTTTCAAGACTTTTAGTAGTGACTATGTAAGTCATTTTTAAATGGTAGATTTTCAGCTGTTGCTTCATTGCGAAAAAGTGCTACATTTGTAGTGTGTGGCTGGCACTGTAATGAGTACCCATGCTACATCTCATTCTTTTTATTTAAGTTAGATTACTTTAATACCGATTCAAATCTGATTTAGTGAAATTCTATGAAAAATAAAGTAAAGTATTTAGTAAAAATATTGTTTATTATTCATTACAATTAAAATATAATACAGAAATCAAAATATTCAATGTTACGCTGTTCTTTTGGTCAAAAGAAAAATGTTACGTCGTTCCATTTTTAAACCTATAAATTGTGCCTACTCAAATTAATAATGAAAACTACTTTTTCAACATGATTTATAATTAAAATAAATATTTAAAATGTTTTATCTTAACGTCTTTAGAAGATTGAGCATCTACCTCAAGAATGTCTGTTTGGTGGGACCCACCAGTGGAGCAAGAAAATGACTCATTCATTTGATGTTCAGACGTTATCAATAATTCAAACTAATGAAGTAGAGAGAGGAAGTTCAGATGAAGGTGGAGGCATATAATAATTCTTAATGCTTTTAACCTTCACAGGGTTGAGGTGTAATTAACTAACATAAAGTAGCATTAAAATCCAACCCAGGTTAACTCATCAAACTAGTGAACTGAAAAATAAGTTCTCTACCCAGTTCAGTTAAGAGTTTTAAATAAATTGACTGTTAGATTTTATATTGTTTTGCCTCCTTCTTAAGGCTAATTTAATAATGTCATTTTGAGTTATAAAAAATTAATTTATTAAATTTATTTTTTAGTATATCTATTTTATTGAGTTGTGTTTGGTTTATACATGAATATTTGATTTAATTACTTGTGGATTAATAAATTTTTTACTTAAATATTAATTTTTAAAGTTACACTCACACACACACACACACATGAATATTCTTGTACTTTAATTATACTATATGATTTTAATCATGATTTGGGCTAACTCGGATTAGACCACTGACCCTTATAAGATCAATCAGTTTAATTATTGGTCCAACTTTTAGTAGTTTACTGATTAAAAAAGCGTTTATATATATTAATGTTATTGTTGATCTCGCTTTTGCCCAAGGTTGACTCTTGCAAAGTTACTAATAATTTCTGCGAAGTTTCCTTTAGCTTTTTCTGCCAAATTTACAAATTGCAAATGAGGCCACTCGTGCATCTTGATATGCATTATTAGTCATTGAGTATAATCTCAGACTTCAAGCATCGAAACCGTTCGGATTGAAGTATAGCTTTCAAATTAAGTTCCTAATTAGAAAATGTGGCCAAAGGCAATGGTGATATAACTTTCGTTGGGTTAAGTTTGGGCATTATTAATCCTCTTTTATTAAAATTATTTTTTATATTTGGAAAAATTTAAGCTCGAGGTTATATTTAAATGGCTAAAACTTCTTTTACTAGGATAAATGATAAAGGCTTGTCGTGGGGCTTTCAAATAAAACTAAGCTAGAATACAATATAATGGCACTAACCTAGGTCGATCTCTACGTGGAGCCTAAATAGAATTACTAATAATCAAGTGCAAATAGCAAATTAACCAAGAAATATCAAATGTTTTATTTATCTAATTAAACTAAATAGGTGAATTTAAACTCTATAAAGTGAATGTCCTAGGTGATGGACTCCACTAACCTTCCTTGTCCAATTTTAAAATTGAGTTCTCCTTTTAACTAAGCACAAGGACTAGTAATAACCCTTACTAATCAATATTCCTAACCTTCCAAAATAATCTAAACCTAGACTCAATTAATCAATTAGGAATATCTTTAGTGCTTAGCTTGTGATAGATTTATAAAAGATCCTCTTTACATCAATTTAATTCCTAGAACCCTAGCAAATCAAGAGAATAAAGGAAAGTAATCAAATAGCAAAAGAGCTATAGTCCAACCACAATCCAAAGTACCAATTTAACACAAGTATCACAATCCAAATTACATCAACCGATAGTAATCATCTTTCATACATACAAATTATAACCTCTAGCAACCTAGAGTTACAATTTGCACATACAAAGATTGGAAAGTGAAATTAAAATTTAGAGAACTCCCCTAATTGCTCAAAGACTCCGGTTAGCTTTATCATCACCGTTGGACAATGCAATTAGCCATCATTGTTGGGAAATCATCTTCACCGAAGCACTGAAATTTCATGGCTGTCGTTGGTGAAAAAAATGAACGGATAAAAGCTCTCGAATCCCTTTTTTGACAGCGATGAATGAAGTGTCAAGAGATGATGAATTGGTAGTGATGGTAAAGCGGGTTGGGCCCGCGGGCCCAACCCGCCAACCCGCCACTTTGTGGCGGGTTAGGGCTGGCTAAAAGCCAGCCCGCTAGGGGGGCGGGTTCTCTCAACCCGCCCCGCCTAGCCCGCGGGTTGGCGGGCCAGCCCGCCTAACCCGCCATTTTTATTTTTTT
>JANTPZ010122638.1:0-33186 GCA_025593235.1 Vachellia pachyceras | reverse complement strand
GAAGAGAACAATAATGATTTCATTGAATAGGTAGAAATGAGACTTCATCCTACCACGTCAAACACAAAACAAGTTCGATACACAAATAATCCAAGTTTAGCTCGACCGAGACCAAGCATTTACATAGAAACTACAAGTCCTAACTCAGAAACTATGTAATCCATATTATAAATGCAGATTGAAAACTAATACTCCCCTTTCGGCTCTTCAAACTCAGGCTCTCTTCATCTCCAAGAGGAAAGGGAATGCTCAGCTACTCATATGGCGTGAAATCGGACTCCGCATGGAAGATTGAAGTATTATGGATGGATTTTGGATGAAAATGGAATGATCTTAGGGTATGAGTAGAGAGAAAACATGAAAAGATGAATGTGATGTGTTCTCTGCCTTCTCCTTCTCTTTCTCCCTCGAAACTTACCCTAATTAGGTCATATTAACCGTCCAGGGTCAGATCCAAGAAAGCAGGTTGGGTTATTTTCCATTTGGAGCGTAGTCTGGTGCTGATGCGCGATATTCACCATGGAGAACATGAGGTTTCGCTGCGGCGAACCTCTCCCGAGAGTTCTTTGTTGGCTTGATTGAACTTTGGCCGCGGCTAACTTTGGATTGCGCCGCGGTGAACTTTCAGGGCTGCCTTCGCATGATCTTGTTCAGAGTTCCTGAAATGAAATAGCAAATATTTGAAGTATCATTTGCTCATGATGGAATTTAAGCACAATTATATCATTATTCATGGCAAATGCACCCAAAATCACACTAATCCAAATCAACAACTCTAAATCTCCAATTAAGCACGAGAAAGGGTAATGGAGGGCTAAAATTGAATTAAAAACTCTGGAAATTCAAGTATAAAGGTGGTATAAAAATTGAAATTGAGTGGTTCCAATTTCTATTTGAAGCTTATAAGATCCTCTATATGGAAAAAATACTCATTGGGTTAAAAACTTGCTCAATTAATACAGTTTATTTTGGGAAATGTACTGTTCATATGGTCATTTTTCATTTTCCCAGGTTTTTTCAGGATTTTCTTCAAACTTTGAATGACCATAACTTTTCGTAAGAAACTTCAATTCCAGTGATCTTTGGCTTGTTTTAAATTTTGTTATATGAACTATGTTTCTGTAAAATTTCAGCTCATTTGGAGTTCATTTACTATATTTCACGTCAGCCCAAAGTTGGGGTTTTAAACAACCTTACTGCCACTTTTAATGAAATTCAACCATTTCCAATTCTTCCCCTTTAGGCATGCCTTCTTCTTTAGCTCTTTTACTCTTGATTAACATGCATTTATAAGTATCTAAAGCATGCACCCATCTCACTTTAGCTACTACTCATGTAGGAGTTTATCATACATAATTACATAATAGCTTGAAATAAAAGTTACCATTAATTTACATCACCAAAACACCAACCGAAGAGCATCATAAACTTGCTTCAAGCATCAAGTACTTTTTCCTTACCCTTGTTGAAGCTTCCACCTAGAAAGGGTTTGTTGGAAAGAATGAGATTTCATTGAAATCCCAATAGCAAAACTATTTAACTCATTTCATAAAATGCATGACCATTTCACACATGAATGTAATTCCATAAAAGTGTAACATGTGATAAACAAATGCATATGGCCATAGCATACATAAACACACATTCACACTTTCATCCTAGATTTTCAAAACAAGTCATGCATAAATTCAATAATTCTTTTATAACAAGTTAGATTAGAGTTAGATGGTTTTACTACCTTGGCTCTTTAACTTTCCTTGACTTTGTAAGCTTTCTTGCTCAACTTGGAAATTAGTTCCTTGCACCAAACACTTACCTACATAATTCACAATATTATGGCCATTAAACATAAGCCATTACTAATGCAAGAATCACTTTAAAACTTCATTAAACTTCCCCTAGAATTTCCTTAAATCCTAGAGCACTTAAACTTGTTTTAATAACTTTTAATGCTTTCCACTTCCTTTGCTCACTTTAACCCTACACAATTTCTCATTTTAAAGTCATTGGAAGCATTAAATCCATGAAAATCACACTCCTTCTCCTCTTTTCCAGATCTGGACGAAAATTTCCAACAAGCACAATAACTTGGATTTTCAAACTTTCAACATATATACTCACTTATTCTTGATCCCAAACTACTTCTCATGTGTTGTTTGGCTTAAATATAACTCTCCTACATCAAATGGAAATTTTGGAAGAATTTCCCCTTAGGTTTTGCCATTCCTACTTGGAAGAATTGCCAAATGGAAATTTTGGAAATTTATAAAACAACTAAACAATCACAATCTATACACCAATCTACTCCTCACTAAGCAATGAGTGTTTTGCACTTAGTTATTGGTTCTAAATCCCTCTCTTTCTCACTTTTGATCTCAATAACACTCCTCTTCAATCTTGGAAAAGAGAGGCTAAATCAAAAATCCAAACTAGGAATAGGTAGAAGAGATCTCAAGGATCAAGAATATATAGTGGTTTAGGTACCAAAGCTTCTTACCTTGGTTTTTCTTCAAACTTTTCCTTCCTTCTTGTGCTGTCAAGTGGCGTCACTTTCTCTCCCAAATTCCAGCTGCATATGTCAGCCAAAATGAGGAAGAAGGTAGGGAATTATGTTTATTTAATCCTTTGTAAATAAATGGAAGGTTATGATTTAATCTTGGTTTAATAAAATAAATCTAAGGGCTTATGTTTTACCAAAACCTTATACATTTGCTAAGCTCTCATTGGCTAGTTAAAAGTGACAATTAATGGGTGTAACTAGGGGTTAGGAATTTAGTTACACTAACCGAACCAATTCCCTTTCGGTTACTTCTACCGATTACACTTTTACTAGTAAACATAATTTTATTGCTGTAAATTTTTCTCTACTTTTATGAAGATGTTTTCTTCCTCTTTTAATCTCCATATTTTCCTCATAATTATGGCGAAATTCTTCTTCCAAAAATACCCCTGGAACTCGTTCAAAATCAACAAGGTTATTTTACCCTGTCAAAACCCCTGAAAAACGTGCTATCGGAGGGTAAAATATTTTTAAGGCATTAAAAATTACTACAATTTCTACTGATACACTAGCCCTTTACCTTTCCTCAATTTTCCCTCCAGATTGTCTGTAATTAATTTTTGAAGAAAATTATATTTCAAGGGTTTTCGGGTCTTTTTCCATTTATTCAGGGAAATCACCTTTATCGTACACTGGACAATAATTTTATAAAATACTATAAAATTCATGTTATTTTGTATACTCTGGTCTCTGATCTTTAAGAACTCTTGATACCTCAAATAATATTTTTCCGCTTTCTACCTTTTAAAATTCTATAGGCAGAAATCTAGGCAGAATTTCAAAAATCCGGGACCCACATTTTTTATCAGTGAATTGTGCTATGTCTATTGGGCATCTGTGAATTTTTGGTCAACTGTTGACTTTGACTTTGTCAAATGACCAAAATGCCCTTACCTTTTCTCTTATTTACCAAATCACCTTTACTTTTTCTATTCTTTCATAATTCCAATTTTCCCCTCAAACTTTTATACTTAAAGACCTTTATACCCTTAGCCTTTTTGTCTAATGACAAATGGGTCCTTCTCAGGAGGTCACCATTCTCACATTACTCCAGGGCGAGCACGCTTAACTGCGGAGTTCTTATAAAATTTCATCCGCTAGGCCAAGTCTGACTTTGCGTTTTCCGTCCCATTACATTTTTCTCTTTATGCACTATCTATCCCTGGGTTCTAATTCATTTTATAACTACCGGATTAGCCTTTATTCCAGTTAGCAGTAAAAACACGGATATTACATTGGTTGAAGCTAATGAAATTCTGACGTCCATACAACTATGCGTTTTACTTTATGCAGCTGGCTTTAAGGTTACATATTGAAGGGTTTGGCCGAAATTCATCCATTCTGGACTCCTAGAAGGTGCTTGAGGCCATTTTTTGCTAGGGTTTGGAGCTTTTGAAGAGATTTGGAGCTTTAGGAGAGATTTCACAAGAGATTTTGGAGTTTCAACCTAGGGTTTTCTTCTTCTCTACTCTTTTCTCCTTAGTTAATGATGTTCTCACTTGTTCACCTTTGTTTTCTTGTATATATACATATGAGTAGCTAAGTATTTCATTTCTAGGGTTACTTTGAACCTTTATATGGATTAAAACTTTGTTATTCTCCTTCTTTTTGGCATTTAATGAATGATTGTGTTGAGTTTATTATTTACTTCATGTCTCTAAATGCTTGATCACCATTTAGTTGATTTGTTGAATGAGATGATGCTTGAGAGAGATTTTCTTGTTTAAAGAACTTGGTAAACTCATGCTAGACCTAAAACTCATGATTAAGTGGAGAGTTTGTTGATAGGAAAAAATTTACCTATTAACCTAGTATTGTCATTATAATATTGGTACTTAAGGACTATTTTCACTAGCTTATTGCAAGAGATTGAATGAGTTCTTGAAAATATATGTTGGTTTTGACTTGAGAGAGCTTTTCCAATATTTGTGAATCTTAGGCAAACATTAGATTCTTCATTAAAGCTAATCAAGAGGGAAATAACTAGTTTTATGAAGTATAGAGGAAAGAAGTAATCCTAGAGTCTCAGTTTCTTAGAGTTAGAATCGATTTTTGTCTTGCATTTGACGGGCGGACCTTTAGTCACCTTAGATCCGTGTCAAAAATAATTTAACCGAATTAATGTAGTGTGGTTACCAATCTAGGTCGTGTTCACTTTGAGGAGTCAAAAAATAGTGAAATTAATTCCTAATAATTGAATGCGAGTAACTAAATTGAAATTTTTTTTTTGGTGAATTAAACTGAAAATTAATTTGAGGAATTTCTAAGTAAATGATATGAATTAAACTGAAATTAAAATACTTCTTTTTTTTAATAAAAATAATTGAAATGAATTTTGGTAAAAGAAATAGAAACGAAAACACATGAATAAACAATGATAATAATCAATCATCCAACTCAATAACGCGGGCAATCATCACTTCAATAGATATGGGAGTTAAAATAATGAATTAAAAAATTATAATTAAGCTTTAATCCAACAACTGAGCCACATCGAATTGCCACAAAGTATTTTTCAAACTTCTAATTTACTAACTGCTACCAGAATAATAAAGAGAAATTAAGAATAATAAAACCATTGCTTAATTGTAACTCTTAAATTCAAATAATAGAATTAAAGCTAGCAAGAGATTATTTGATCCAAGACTCTAAACTACCTTAGAAAATCACAAAATGTTAACTCTAAAAATCAATATAAATGTCATACCAGAATATTATAATTGAAATTAAAGTTAAATTAGCCCAATATCAATTGCTAAACAATAATTCAGTCACAACAATCTTCAAAATAAATCATATTAAACAATAAAAATTGTTCCAATAATTGAAGAAACTATCCTAAGATCTAGGAATTGTTAAACAATTATTGGACAGGAAATTAAAGCAACTAAAACTCCCTGTTGAAGACTCAAGTTCTTGCCAAAATTAGAGAATTTAGCCAAGCCATGGGAAATTCCAGCAGTGCAAACACCGTAGCCTGCTTCTTCGAACCACCAGCTAAACGGCTGGAACAGGGATTGAATGAGACAGCGACGGAGCAGACCAGCTGGAGGTATGGCTGCTGTGTCGGTGGAAGAAACGAGGATGCGACTGGATCTTCTCCAGGAGGCGTCTTACCAGGAAGCAGCGTGATTGGATGTGTGCGCGCGGCCTCTCCAATTGAATGAGAAGTGTCTATGTTTTCAATGGATGATTCAAAATGTGGGCATGTGGGCTGCTGCTCAATGAGTGAAGGAATCATTTTTGTGGGTTGGAATAATGGTTTTGGGCTTCAATAGTGTGTGAATTAATGCTCTCCAGGTGGCCCAATGTGAAGTTGTTTCTTTTAGTAATAATGGATGACCCTTTCAAGACCAATTGATCCATGTCTCATGAATGCTCCCAGGCGGCAAGACTAAACAAGAATAATAAAATAATCATAATAATAAATAGAATGAAATAATATAATATAATAAAACAAAACAAAACAAAATAAATTGTTTATGAGTTTGATCCTTCTCTAGCATTAAATTTATTTCTTTTCCTTTTTTAATTTATCTTTTAATTCTAATTTCTTCCAAAAATACCCTTAATTGGCTTTAATTTCATATAAACATTAATAATAATTAATGCAATTAAACTCAATAAAATCCAATGAATAACATTAAAATCCCCTAAAATGCTGCAATTTTACTTAATAAAATAGGATTATTTCAGCATTTTAACTTAGTTTGTTTTGAACAACCAATTATTTCTTGAATTGAACTTCTCAAAAATGATTTTTGCCCAACCTAATTATTAGCACAATTGCATTTATTCACTCACTTTTGACATAGTCTTAGTGGGGACGATAACGTTTTATACTACTTGCGACCCGTATACTTGTGGTAGAAAAATGGCGAATAAGCTCTGAGGACTGGATGTAGGTCATGAGGATCGAACCAAGATAAATTACCGTGTTCATCTTTTTATTTACAAAAGTCAGGAGGATTGGACTTTGCATTTATTTAGTCTTTGATTTAATGAAAATTTTTGTATCACCCAATTCACCCCCTCTTAGGTGACAGCCATCCTAACAAGATGAACTTATGCTAAAAAGTTTCAATTCTTTTTATTCATGTATTGAAAATGATTTTCAAAAGTTTGCATAAATCTATTTTCCAACTAATTTTTGACTATTATAGAAAGAAATTTTTTTTATCATACTGAAAGTTATTTTTAGATGGTAGAACTTTCATATACTGATCATTTGAGATTGCATCCACTAGATAAACATAATTCTTGCAAAACTATTTATAATAAGCATCATATTATTAATTGTAAGTATTGAGGTAACTCGTCATATTTCTCACACTTGTTATATTAAAAATTTCTAGTGTGAGAAATAAATATTTTTAGATTCCTAAAGGATAAGTAAGGTCCAATGCTAACATTCAAGATCCAGTTATACGTGGGTACAAAAAATGTCCATCAGTGTTGGACGTGTGTATAATGATTTAAATGGACACATGGGTACAGAGGAAATGGAGAAAAATTCAAGAGGTTCTCATGCATGAAAAAAGAAGATTCACATAATCTACATCAAAAGGGAGAACACTTGGAGCATCTGTTGCTGCAACTTCAGTGCCTAATCAACAAAGGCAGTGAAGGTTTGCTTGTTCTACTTTAGGACTACACCACAGAAGTACCATTCATTTATCTTGAAGTTAATAGGAATAGAAGGATTCTCATATGGAAAGAAGAAGACTTTTGGAGTCTACATCATATGAGAGAGTTGCATGCACCGAAGGCAAAATTTCCCAAGACAACTCAATAAACAAAGCCTATCCTCCAAAGCACCAAAGGTGGTATACAACGGTAAAACTTCTTGCATTAATGTCTTTCATATTGAGGTTTATATCCTATTACCTTGGGAATTAGCATTACAGATTACCTTGAAAATGTTTATCACATCCCTTAAAAATATCATTTTGAAAATTTACTTATAGAGGAATTTCAATGTTCAATAGTTTATCTTGTATCTTTGTGAATACGTGATGAATTGAAATGGAAATGGTTTTTTATGCATAAACTCATGATTGATTCATTATACTCAACATTTTAATTGTTATATTCTATGAGCATGTGAATTATTATTCCTACAAACTAACCATGAGTGGATCTAAGTGAAATTGTATACCAACAGAAGAAAATAATTTATATAGTCTTGTATGATGAGAAAAAGCTTCATGTCAAGATTGTGACTAAATGAAAATTAATTCGAATATTGGTGAAACTAATTAAGCAGTGGAGCTTGAATTTTCATGATGAATGTGGAAAGAAGAAAAATGAACATTGATCCATCAAAGTCAACCAAGTTGCTACAAGACAAGCGAAATTATTTATGACTCTGTTTTTGTTTTGAATAACAGAGATTAACAGAGAAGAAAATACCTTCAGAGCAACTCGAGCGACTATGGAAGTCAATGAGAAAAGCTTACAAAACAGCCAGGTGACTCGAGTGAAAAATAGATACTTGAGTGACAAAGAAGAAGCTCTAAGAAGATCAAGTTCAAGACCAACTCAAGTGAAAAATATTTCTTTCATATAAGAAGTTCTTGAGGAAGGAATGGGTTTTTGATGATTTTGGTGCTACCATTGGATTTAAAATGCAAAATTCTATTAGAATCAATTTTGACAAAATTGTATAAGAAGTTCTTGGTAGAAGTAAGAATGATTTTGGAAGTTTAAGAATCAATTTTGACAATTTTAAGCGTTTAAGGACCCTTAAGGTTCAAGAAGGGTTTGGAGAATTTTAATGTATTTTAAGGCTTGGTAATGATTTAACATTAATCCCAATTGTATTATATTATGTGTAGAAAAGTAAATTGCCAAGGAGAAATTTTGAAAAGTAAGAAGATTATTTCTAAGTACTAAAGTGAGTAACAATGTAGCGAAGACCACTAGCATTGCATTAGTATTGACATTGGTGATTATTTGATTTTTGTGCTATGTGCATGTCAATTTTGTGCTATTTGAATATGTGATAATGTGCAGTTAATATACGATGGTTAAGTGTAAAGTGCTTGAGAAATATGAAAATGAAGTGTTCATGCATGTTAATTAGCTAAATAATGAATAATGACAATGCATATTAATGGGTCTATTAGTGTTTTTGCTATGGAGATTTATTTCCAGGCTCCCAAAATAACCTCCTCTAGGTCCAAGTGCAAATACGGATAAAGGCAAGATGGTGGATGAGTAATGGAAGCTTTATGAGACCAAAATGTGATGATAACTTATGTTATATGTTGTGCTGAAATTTTGGGATAATGTATATACTAAACCACTACATGCTTTGATATATGGATACTCTTGTGTAATTATGCTAAGTTTGTTAAGGAATGATGTTGAATGGAATTATATATGCCAAGTTAAAAATAGAACAAGTTAAATGTGCATAAGATGGTTCAACACCCTTGCCAAAACTCTAACTTGAAGGTGCAAGGAAACTAGCAAATGAAACCTAATTAATCTGAAACTTTCTAGAAACATAGTTTATATGGTAAGCTTTAAAATGAGTTGGAGTTGCTAAATTTAGAAATTTGTATAGAAAGTTATGGCTTCTCAAATTTAAGAGAAAAATATTGAAAAATGAAAAATTACTATATGGATAGTGAAACTTCACGAATTAAATTGTATTAATTAAGAAAGAAATTTGACAAATAGGTATTTATTCTTTGTAGAGAATTTTATAAGCTTCATTTAAAGACTTGAACCATTCAATTTCAATTTTTATAGAATTAATTATGAATTTTTAAAATTGACCAAAAAATATGAATTTTTATCAAATGAATAATAACTTTTTTGGCTAATCCTATGTTTGAAAAGTACTAGAGTGGTTTAATAATGATATTTAATGAAGATAAAAAGGGCATAAGTGAGGTGTCGCAATCGACTCCTTTAAGGGCCTGTTTGGTAACCATGGGCTTATTTTCATAAGCACATTTAACAGTACTTTTCCGTAAAACGAGACAATCTCCTCTACATATTTGCCTCAGCTTATGTGAATAAGCACTTATAAGTGGTTTATGGCAATTTGCCAAACGGACCCTAAAAGTATAGTCGTCGGTTTTTATAACTCTATTGACATCTATATTTAAGTTCACAAAAGTTTAATTGAAAACATAGGTTAATCGTGGTAGTGTACGCCTATTAGACATAATTTAACATCAATTACAAAAATAACCAACACTACAGTTGATATTATTTGTTGGTTATATAAGTGACAACTGATGGCGTTAACATTATAATCGTTGGTTTTTTCTTGTAATCCACGACATTAAAATTATAGTCGTCGGTTTTTATATTATAACCGACGATTTATTTTACACACCCTTCATTCGCAAACCCTATTCATTGGATCTAAAGTCATGTCTTTAACCGACAATGCATTGTTCAAGAAACAATGCACTTATTACATGCCACACATTTAACCGACGTTTAATGTCATATTTGACCAACATCTATTAATCATTATGTAGTAGTGTACTTATGATGAATATCATATAAACTACAAATCAACGCACCAAGGATACTTGGTCTAGTAGTCTAGTAGTGGACCAGCTAAATCATAAGTGGGCAAACTGAGTTTGATACACCATTAGGGATAAACACATCCTGATTGCAAATCCTTGATCCTCAGTTGCTCAGATATCTAGCAAAAGGATCCAAAAAACAAGGTGGTGGTAGAAAATAGAAAAACTACAAATCAAGGCACAAAAAAGCAAATCCACAAATTTTACGATTCAATGAAGTCGTCCAGCCTACTAGCCTTGTCAAGCAACAACTCTAAGGACTCCTCCACATAAGCTAACTCCCTCTTGATAGACTCAAGCTGAGCTTTGAGACTTGAAGCTTGACCTTTAGTCTCCTCAACCTTCCTCTTGATATCTTCTTCTTCACCATCACATTCCTCTGTGCATTTATACACATAACTGAGCCATGAAGCATCAAAACCAACAACTTGTAAGACTCTGCAACACTCTCTCATGCAGTTTTGATCGTCTTCCATCAAGTGGCGCCTTCGAGTGGTCCTCAAAATGCGAGTCACTTCGGCGAATAAGGAAAACGATGAAGAAACTAACACTCTTCGTCGCTTTATGTTGAGCCAATCAAGAACTTGTGGATGCCTCTTCACCCCAGCCTCCAGATATGGCAACAACTGTGCGGAAATGTCCACCTCCTTAGTGCTACTGCAAACATATGTTGCTGGTGTTGCTGATGAAGATGTAGATTTTGAAGCTTGTAAAGGAGCTGGATCAATAGTTGATTAATTAAATAAGTAAAAGAAAAAGAAATCAGGAAATGGATGACTCAGTTTTTCCAAAGACAGAAAATTAAGTTGTTTTCTTGAATTCTAAAAGGAGTAAAATGACTTACGTGCTATTGCAGAATCTAAAGATTGATACGACAAGTTGTTTCCAAGAACTATTTCTTGATCATCTGATTTTCCTAATTAATAAATTTCAATTTACACTAGAAAGTGTTAGAAAAGTTCATTAATTAATAAAAGAGAGATTCCTATACAAATTAACGGGTTACTAAACGTCACTAGATCAATAAAGGCAGCTTAAATAAAGTAGAATATCTTGAAAACAATACATGAAGCATTAGAACCTGTAAACAAGAAATTATCAGAAAAAATTCTACGAGTATTTGGTACTTCATGGCAACATGGAGACCATAAAATACTTATTTGTTTCTATTTATAAATCATTTTCGATATGATTCATACAAACAAACAAAAATTAAAATCTCATTAACTTGCCTTACAAATCAACAAGCTTTCAACTTTGTCAATATTTAATATCCACTGTATAACACATGGGAGTAAAATCTACACGTAATAAATGAAGGATAAAATTGTACATTCACATGAAAAATGTAATGAAGTGGCTTATAAATATAATCAAATAAAAATATTTTCTTTCTACTCTATAAATAGGACCAGAGGATTAATATGTGATATCAATACCTTTATCATGAGCAAGACTCAATGGATTTTGAACGCCATGAACTGATAACGTCCTCTTGGTTTCATACACCTCTTGATTACCAACAACTGAAAAAATAATTTCTTACAAAAATTAGAAAGTAGAATGAACAAGATTTTGGCAAAATTGAAATAATTTCCCCCTCCAACAGGCATGATGATGATGATGATGATGATGATGATGATGATGATGATGCATTACTTTCGTTGTAGTCTTCAGTCATAGAAGCTGTGCTTAGGTGGAACAGATTCCTACCAAGGTGAATATCCGAGTCATGTAATTCTCCTAGTTGATTTAATTAATACAACAAAAAGTTAGAATCATCCATTAATATAATCCAAAGACTTCCATAAATCTTTTAATAGTATAACAAATAATTCATACTAGAATAGTTATGGTAAATTTGGAGGCAACAAAACCAAATTCATTGAATCAAACCTTTATTCTGTACGATGGTAATGTCCCATGAATATTCTCATGCGTCACATGAGTCCGAGTAGCTACAAAAATAAGTAAAACGACCAAAAAACAAACAGAATGAGAAGATTTTGGCAAAATGGACACAATTTTTTCCTTTCCAAATATAAAATGCATTAATCAATACCTATGTTCTGAATTGAGGCAGGGAATAACATGTCTTCAGCATTTTGAACCAATGGTCTTTGAATGGTTTCATCCATCTCTTTAATCCCAGTATCTACACAACCGTGTTTATTGTTTTTAGAGAAAAACAATAGAGAGGAAATAGAATAACAGATTTTGCATAAAGATAAATAAAATCAACATTAATTACTTGGGTCATCATCATTCATAGTAGATGTTGTGGTTTGGAGCAGCGAAATTTCAACTGGATGAAGTTGTAAATCTTGTGATCCATCTAGTGCATTTCAATTCACAAAAAGATATTAATAAACTAGAAAGTACTTGGAGCCATTACATATTATAGAGCAACTTTAGATCATTTAATGCATATTGTATTATTATATAGTATGCAAAACAATACTAGTACCTGCATCATAAACTTTGGGAGTGCTTGGAGCAATTTTGGCATGTTGAACCAATGGCCTTTCAACGCTGACCTCGTGCGCCAAACAATTAACTTTTTTTAAAATAAAACTCACGTAAAACAAGATGTCACACTATTAAAAAATAAAGTAAATGAATTCTATCTAATAAAAAGGGAAAAATACATTACTTTTCTATTGTCAATAATTTTATAAGTTGCGGCTTGATTAAATATATTATCCCTCATGATCGAAATCTTAGCCTCTCATTCAAAATAAAAACTTCTAGTCAATAATTTTGCTAGAGTATTCTATTAAGAAAATAAGCTAGATTGTTAAATCAAAATGTTATTAAATATAGCTAAAAAGGATCATTTATGGAAACTAGAAATGAAGAACTTATAGTCAATAATTTAGCTATAGATCGTATTAAGCTAAAAATTTGCATTGATGTGGTCTCGGCTTCTAAAGCCTATGAACTTGATGCAAGAGGAATGTCTCAACTAATCTCCCTCTCCACTTTCTCTCCATTTAATATCTTCAGCATCGAATCAAGTTTAAATGGTTGAGATTTAACACTATGTAGAAATATTATTATAATAGTACATATAATAAAATTCTACTATTTTACTATTTACATCAAATCTTAACTGTATACATTTTCAATATTATTATTTGTAAAGAATAAATCTCAACATCAAAAACTTGATTTTGTTAGAATTCAAATTCAAATTTCAAATTTGATCTCATGATTAGTGCTCCCTGCTCCCTTGATTGGGCCTTGATTGGCTCCCTTGATTAAGTTCTCATCTCCTATATAATGTACTCATTTTTCTCTCAATAATATACACATTAGAATGGAAGCTTTGTTTTCAATATGGTATCAGAGCTCTGGTGTCACCAGTCATTGAGCAGCAGATTGAACTCTCCGTCGTAGTGGAAAGGCTCCTTCCTGCCGTCCTCCAGCCCCTCGATGAGCGTTGTGATGGGAATCAACGGCCAGTTCCCAGGGTCCACCATCCAAGCTCAGGTGTGCGACACCATCAACGCTGACCTTGTCCACCTGGAACCTGTGGCCGAAAGCTCTCCACGGAGGGCGTCGTCGTGCACTGGCACGTCATCCGGAAAAAGGGTGAGATAGGATAGAGTGAGGGTGAAAGAGATGGAGACAGCGAGTGGCAGACGCAGTGGTGAGAACGCACGACGGAGGCGTTACTGCATCTCCCAGGTCAGACATCCGTTGACGTCACCGCCCTCACCGACCACAGAAGACGCCGTCGATCGACCGGATTCCGAAGGACGAAGATGATCTAAGTAGCGCGTGGTTCTCACGCGCCGAGAGCAACCACTGCATATGAGACCCGTTGCTGTCACCACCGTCACCAGCCGCTACAGAGGCCGCTGATCGGCCGGATCCCGAAGTTTGGCGACGGTCTGAGGCGCGCGTGAGGATCACGCGCCGGCAGCTCTTCATGCACGTGACAGACACGTGCCGGCAGTTATCCACGTACTGTCACCTGCTTCAGCTCAGAATCTTCATCCGGACAACTTTCCTCCTCATTTTGGGTCTATTCCAAGGCATCCAACCAATTTGGGCTCAAGTTCTATGGTCCTTATGAATGGTACAAGTTTTGAAACTCAAACTAACGTGAACTTGGTGCAATTAGGTAACTCCATTACAGCTCTTAATTCAATGGTGACCGGTTCAAACACTTGGATAGTAGATTCTGGAGCATCAGATCATATGTCTGGTAACAAATCTTTGTTTAACGGAATCAGGTATTGCCATGAAAATTTAAGAGTAAAAGTGGCTAATGGCTTGTATTCAAAGGTTGAAGGAATTGGAACTGTAGTGCTATCTACACATCTTGAAATTCACAATGTGTTATATGTACCTACTCTCACATGCAATTTGATCTCAGTGAGCAAGCTTACTTCCAATCATGATTGTTGGGTGATGTTCAACTCAAAACATTGTGTATTTCAGGATTTGACATCGGGGAGGAGGATTGGAATTGCTGCTAAGGAATGGGACGGACTCTATTACCTTGAAGGTTCGAGTACCGTGATGAATGGAGCAAGGAAGGCACTGGTTAGCTCCAACTCTGATAGTAAAGATATACGCTTATGGCACACGAGGTTAGGCCACCCCAGCATTAATTACATGAAGCATGTGTTTCGAAACTTGTTCAATAAAGGTTCTTCTCCATTCCATTGTGAAACCTGTCAATTAGCCAAACAAACCCGATGCTTTTATCCCAAACACAACTACAAACCTACGGCACCATTTACCTTAATCCATAGTGATATATGGGGCCCTGCCAAAATTAAAACCTTGAGCCAAGAAAGGTGGTTTGTCACATTTATTGATGATCATACGAGCGTTACCTGGGTATACTTGATGAGGGAGAAATCTGAAGTTTTTCAAATATTTAAAAGATTTCATTCCTTTATCCAAACCCAATTCCGCGCTTCCATTAAAGTTTTAAGAAGTGACAATGCCAAAGAATACTTGAGTAGACCTTTCAAAGAGTTCCTTGATCAGCAAGGAATTCACCATCAAACCTCCTGTGTATACACACCCCAACAAAATGGAGTTGCTGAAAGGAAAAACAGGCATCTCTTGGAAGTAACCCGAGCCCTTATGATTGAACGAAATGTTCCTCATATATTTTGGGGGGATGCTGTCTTAATAGCTGCCTACCTCATCAATCGGATGCCATCTATACCCCTCAACTTTAGCACTCCAATCCAATGCCTCCTTGAAACATATCCAAACAGTCCTCTCATATCCGTTATACCCCAGAAAGTATTTGGATGTGTCGTATTAGTGTATAACCATAATGGGGGGAAATTAAGTGCTAGAGCCGACAAATGTATTTTTCTGGGCTACTCCTCTACACAAAAGGGTTACAAGTGTTACTGTCCTATCACTCGAAAACTTACAGTATCCAAAGATACTGTTTTCTATGAGGATGATGCCTATTACCCCAAATTGCCCATTCAGGGGGAGAATAGAGGAGTGGAATGGCTAATTTGGGAAACTGAACATCCCACAATATCCTTACTAACAAACCAGACCAATCTCACAGAACATCCCACAATATCCTTACCAACAAACCAGCCCAATCCCACAGAATTTGAAATCCCAGATATACTCATACCACCAAACCAACCTGAACCTGTAATCCCAGTTTCTCCAACCTGAACTGTGGAACCAGAAATAATCCAAAGTGTGGAAACTAATGCTGAGATTGATTCTGGGGTAGCTGGACAGTCTAGTCCCGATGGGATGATGTCAGAGAATCAAGATGAAGAAAGCAGCAGTAGAGTCCCGAACATTCCAAGTCAGCACCATGACTCTAACCCGGCATCAAATCCGGAGTCAAATTCTGAGGAATTGAGCTGGCCTATTGCACTCAGGAAGGGGGTAAGATCTTGTACTCAGCATCCCATTCAGAGGTTTGTCTCATATGGAAATTTATCTGCTAGAATTCAGAGTTTTGTTGTGAATAGTACACAGATCAAAGTACCAGATACATTTCAACAGGCCATGACTGACCCTAATTGGAAACAAGCAGCAGAGGAAGAGTTAAGGGCCTTAAAGGAGAACAAAACGTGGGAGATCACCACACTTCCTAGGGGGAAAAAACCGGTAGGATGTAGATGGATCTTTACTCCAAAATTCAATCCAGACGGAAGCATAAATAAATAAAAAGCGAGGCTAGTTGCAAAGGATACACCCAAACACAAGGAATTGATTATCAGGAGACCTTTACACCAGTGGCTAAGTTCAACACCATCAAGGTCCTGTTGTCTATAGCTGCCAACCTCGATTGGTCTTTACATCAGTTGGATGTGAAGAATGCTTTCCTAAATGGAGATTTAGAGGAGGAAGTGTACATGGAAGTCTCAGATGGAGTAAGAGCTCCTCTGAATTCTGTCTGCAAACTCCACAAATCTCTATACGGCTTGAAGCAATCTCCACGAGCATGGTTTGGCAGATTTGCTAAAGTAGTGAAGAAATTTGGCTATACTCAAGGGCAAGCAGATCATACCCTATTCATTAAGCATGATGATGGCAAGATAACGATTCTGATTGTGTATGTAGATGATATAGTCATAACAGGGAATGATGAGTTATCGATCACCCAACTTAAGAATGCTCTAGCAAAGGAGTTTCAGGTCAAGGACCTAGGGAAAAAGAGGTACTTTCTTGGCATGGAAGTGGCAAGGAACAGGAAAGGGATCAACGTGTCACAACGGAAGTATACACTTGATTTACTTCAAGAAACAGGGATGCTAGGAGTAAAACCAGTTGAGACTCCAATGGAAGAATCATGCAACCTTGAAGTCAAAAAGGAAGGAGTACCTGTAGATTCTGAGAGGTATAGACGATTAGTAGGTAAACTGATATACTTGACTCACACTCGGCCAGACATTAGCCACGCAGTCGGGTTAGTCAGTCAATTCATGCACCAGCCTCAGGAAGAACATATGACTGCTGTTTACAGGATCCTAAGCTACCTCAAACTCAATCCCGGAAGAGGAATTTATTTTGAGAAGGGAAGTGCCAGAAATATAGAAATCTACACTGATGCAGATCATGCTAGAAAGATCGGTGGATAATCGAAGGTCGATAACAAGTTATTGCACTTATGTTTGGGGCAATCTTGTCACCTGGCGAAGCAAGAAGCAGGCAGTAGTATCCAGAAGTAGAGTAGAAGCTGAATTAAGAGCTGTAGCTCTTGGGGTATGTGAAGGAATCTGCCTCATCAAACTTCTAAATAAGCTAAAAATTCCATACGAAGGCCTTCTGGACCTCTGGTGTGATAACAAAGCAAGCATAGAGATGACCAAGAACCCAGTTTATCATGATCGAACAAAGCATGTTGAAATTGACAGGCACTTCATCAAAGAAAAGGTTGAAGGTGGCATTATCAAGTTGAATTATGTACAGTCAGCAGACCAAATTGCAGACATTATGACCAAGCCTCTCTCTCGGATCAACTTTGAAGGACTTCGAAGCAAGCTGGGAATGATAGACATATATTCTCCAGCTTGAGGGGGAGTGTTAGAATTCAAATTCAAATTTCAAATTTGATCTCATGATTAGTGCTTCTGTATATCCCATGATTAGTGCTCCCTGCTCCCTTGATTGGTTCCCTTGATTAAGTTCTCATCTCCTATATAATGTACTCATTTTTCTCTCAATAATATACACATTAGAATGGAAGCTTTGTTTTCAATAGATTTATAGATAGAAACATGTATCAGAGAGGACGTTTTGGGGGAGGGGAGGTGATTAATGAGACACCCTTCTCGTGTCAGCTGTGTGATGGATCAAAGGCTTACGTAAACAAGTAAATTTGAATTCAGGAAAAAGGATGAAAAAGTTTGGGGAAAAAAATTCTTCATTCTAGAAGATAAAAGAAAAAAGTCATTGCTATACTAACAGACCAAAAGCAAAGTCAGTAATAAAGTTAGGAAAAGTTAGTTAGGAAGTCAGTAACATATTTAGTTAGACTAACTAATTTAGTAACTTATTTAGTTAGTCTTCTTTATTTAGGAACTAACAATTGTACAAGAAAAGATCATGAGCTGTCCCATTCTTGCTGCTCCTTGAGTCTTATTCTCTGATTTCTTATAGATAAATACAATCTGTACAACACATACATTCAATTCAATATATAGTACATTCTCTCTCTCCTCGATTTGATTTATCAGTTTGTATTATGGTATCAGAGCTTACATGCTCTCGTTGTCTTCCGTTCCCTCTCTGATCACGTCTTCTCCTTCCCTCTCTGATCACGTCTTCTTCTTCCCTTCTCTCTCTCTCTGGTCATCTTCCAATGGCCGATGCCCCTACCTCAGCTGAATCACAAGCAAATGTCACTTAGGATCCAACGAGCTATTACTACTCCATCTGAATGAGAATCCTTCTTTAGTCCTTGTTTCGCCACCTCTCACAGGACCTAATTACCATCACTGGGCTTGTGTAATGACCATGGCCCTTATGAGCAAGAATAAGTTTTAGTTTGTTGAAGGATCTATCTCTGCCCCTGTGTCAACGAATCCTCTCTTTTCGACATGGCAACAATGCAATACTATGGTTTTGACTTGGATCAACCGATCGTTTGCTCCTTCCATTGCTCAGAGTGTTCTTTAGCTCAATCAAGCCATTGATGTATAGATTGACCTTCGAGATCGCTTCAGTCATGGAGATGCCTTTCGTGTTGCTGAGCTTCAAGATGACCTTTATCAATTTTGTCAAGGTTATCTCTCCGTTTCCAATTATTTTACTAAGATGAAAATTATATGGGATGAGTTGCTTAATTTTCATCCTATTCCTGATTGCTCTTGCTTTACCAAGAATTATATCCAGCAAGATTATGTCATTAGATTCTTAAAGGGACTTAATGATCGTTTTGCCACTGTGAGGTCCCAAATTATGTTAATGGAACCTTTGCCTCCAATTAATAAAGTCTTCTCAGTGGTGATTCAACAAGAACGTGAACTCATTGGTCCCCTAGAGTCTGTTGTTTGTTTTATTTGTTCTAATCCAAGACCATCATTTCAACCAAAATCATCTAATGGTGGTACTAAGGTGTGTACCTACTGTGGTAAACCACGTCACATAATTGAAACCTGTTACAAGAAGCATGGGTTCCCGCCAGGTTAAAAGTCCTGTAACACTGCAACGGTCAACAACGTGTCTTCCAATGCTGGTTCGTCAGCTGTCATTCCGTCTGGTAGCCCACTCTCTCCTAATGCATATAGTCCTTTCACTTAAGATCAATATAATCAAATTCTAGCTCTATTGCAATCAACCTCGGCTAATCCTGCTGCTGCTCACTCTTCCTCAACCTCTTCTGTACCTTCTACATCCTCTCTTCGTGTTAATCAACTCTCATCCATCCCATTGATACCCAACGCTCTAGTTCAAGGTATATACACCTCTCCTTCTGTGAACACTGATAATTCTTGGATTGTTGACAGTGGAGCAACTGTACATGTTTGTTATTCCTTAGTCTTATTCACATCATCTCATCAAATTACCCCCATTAAAGTCACCTTGCCCACACATCATACTGTTATCACAACCATTTTTGGCACTATCAAAATTACTCATACTATCTATCTCCTCAATGTTTTATACATACTAGAATTCCATTTCAATATCATTTCAGTTTCTCAGTTGACTAACCAAGCTTAATGATGTGTCATTTTTTTCCTCACCAATGTCTTATGCAGGAAATAAAGCATGGAAAACGATTGGTATAGCTGAGCCTTTTCAAGGATAGTACAAGTTGATTAGTCACTCAGACACAACTGCTAATGTCAATTATGTAAAAGCTTTTTCTATTTGTAAACCTTATGCTCATTTTGAAATTTGGCATTATCACCTTAACACTTATCTCCTCGTGTTGTAGACATTTAGGCCATCACTTTCCTTTCATTTCTTGTAAATTTGTTGGTAGTAATTGTGATGTATGCCATTTTGCAAAGCAATGAAAACTACCCTTTCCTGTTATCACAGCTAGTACTTCTTGTCTTCAATTGCTACATGATGATATATGGGGTCCTTATAATACTTCTACAATTCATGGGCATAAATATTTTTTAACAGTAGTAGATGATTTTACTCGTCACACTTGGGTCTCTTTTCTAAAATTGAAATATGAAGCTCGGTCAGCATTGCAAAATCTAATTATTTACCTTGAAAATCAACACAGTGCAACTGTTAAGATTGTACGAATTGACAATGGTGCAGAGTTTTAGATGGCTTCTTTTTACTCATCTAAGGGAATTTCACATCAAACCTCTTGTGTTGAGACTTCTGAACATAATAGTATTGTTGAGAGAAAACACCAACACATCTTAAATGTAGCGAGAGCCTTGATGTTTCAATCCAATTTGCCTATTGCTTATTGGTCTTATGCTATTTCTCATGCTGTTTATCTTATTAATCGCCTACCCACACATATCTTACAAAATAAATCCCCATATTCTGCCCATAGTCAATTTCTAGATTACACTTCTTTGAAAGTTTTTGGCTCCCTTTGCTTTCCTTGTACACATTCTGCCCATCGGTCTAAGTTTGATGTCAGGGCATATAAATGTGTTTTTCTTGGTTTCAAAAGTGGCACTAAAGGTTACATTTTGCTTGATCTCTTCACAAATTCCATATCTATCTAACGTCATGTTGTGTTTTATGAGTCAATCTTTCCTTTTTCTTCCTCTCCTCCTTCACAGGAATTTTCTATACCCATGCCTCAGTCATTCCCACCATTAGATTACCCTGACCTAGTCCTTTTTGCTAATCCCACTACTGTATCTCCACCACTCAGACGCTCAAACAGAATACATAGGCAGCCATCCTATCTTCGTGACTATCACATCTCTTTTTTGCATTCATCCCAGTCGGTTTCCATGGATTCTTCCTGCATGTACCCTTTATCTTATGTTCTTTCATATGATTCTCTATCTCCCTCTCATAAACACTTTACTCTATCCATCACCACCCTTCATAAGCCCAAAAATTATCAAGAAGCCCTTCAATACTCGGAGTGGCAGCAAGCTATGCAAGCTGAAATCTCAGCTTTAGAGCAGAAAATACATGGATTTTGACTGAATTACCTAAGGACAAAACTGCTATTGGTTGTAAGTGGGTTTACAAGACAAAATTTCATGCTAATGGGAGTCTTGAAAGGTACAAAGCTTGCCTAGTCGCTAAGGGTTATACTCAAATTGAGGTTGTGGATTATTTCGTTACTTTCTTCCCAGTTGCCAAGATGACTACCATTCACCTATTGCTTGCTGTAGCTGCTGCATCTAATTGGCATCTTAAGCAACTTGATGTCAACAATGCATTTTTACATGGAGACCTCAATGAGGATGTTTACATGAGCCTCCCACCAGGTTCTCCCCTAATTGTCCTCATCTTGTATGTAAATTGCAGAAATCTTTATAAGGCCTTAAACAAGCATCTAGGCAATGGTTTGCAAAGCTATCTTCTGCACTTATTTCTTATGGGTACATACAATCCAGGTCTGATTACTATTTGTTTGTTAGAAAAAATGGTAATTCTTTTACAGCATTATTGGTCTTTGTTGATGACATTATCCTAGCTGGTAATAATTCTGCTGAAATTGCTCTATTAAGACATTTCTGGACACCTCTTTCAAGATCAAGGTCCTTGGTAAGCTCAAATTTTTCCTTGGTCTTGAAGTTTCTAGATCTGCTTCTGGTACACTCTAAATCAGAGAAAATTTGCTATTGATATTCTTTCTGATGCTGGATACTTGGGATGTAAGATGTTATCTACCCCTATCGCTTGTTCCACTAGCTTATCATAGGATACTAGCACTTTACTACCTGATGTAGATCCTTATCATTGTCTCGTTGGACGTCTTCTGTACCTCACAACAACTAGACCTGAATTGTCCTATGTTGTTCAGCAGTTATACCAGTTCACACATGCTCCCACATCTATTCACTTCAACCAGCTTTTCGTGTCCTCCGATACATCAAATGGAGTCTAGGGAAAGGCCTCTTTTTCCCAAGTAATTCCTCCCTTCAACTCAAGGTATTTAGAGATCTCTTTTTGGTTATTGTGTGTTCCTTGGCCAGTCTCTAGTTTCTTGGCGCTCCAAGAAACAACCCATAGTTTCTCTTTCATCTTCAGAGGCTGAGTATTGAGCAATGAGGTGCGTTGCTTGTGAAATACAGTAGCTTCTATATCTTCTGACTAATTTACAGATTCCTCATCTAGCTCCAACAATCCTTTATTGTGACAATCAGTCTGCAATTCACATTGCGTCCAATCCATTTCATGAGCATACTAAACATCTGGAACTAGACTGTCACTTTGTTAGAGAAAAAGCTCAAGCTGGCATCATTCGGCTAATAACAGTTCGCAGTTTCAACCAGCTGGCGGATATCTTCACAAAGTCTCTTGATCCTCAACCTTACCATTGGGTTCTTCAATGGCTTGGCATGATTAACATATATCTACCAGCTTGTGGGGGGTAACAGAACCAAAAGAAAAGTCAGTAATAGAGTCAACAAAGTCGGTAATAAAGTTAGGAAAAGTTAGTTAGGAAGTCAGTTGCATATTTAGTTAGACTAACTAATTTAGTTACTCATTTAGTTAATCTTCTTTATTTAGGAATTGACAGTTGTACAAGTAAAGATAATGAGTTGTCCCATTCTTGCTGCTCCTAGAGTCTTATTCTTTGATTTCTTGTGGATAAATATAGTTTGTACAGCACATACATTTAATTCAATATACAGTACATTTTTCTTCTTAGCTTGTTTCGTTCTCTCTCTCCTTTGGTTTGATTTCTCAGTTTGTATTATATATTTCTAGTCATCACAGAGTTTGTAATTTGATGGATCAAATTCTCTTTGAGAAGCATTTTTGGATCATGTTATTTTTCAGCAGATGAAGCTAAAATAAAGTTCAAACTTGGGAGCAGTACCTATAGCATTAGAACCTAAAAAACATATTAGGGCAAAGAAAAAAAATCATAACTTCGAGATTGCAAAAGTAAATTACTACCTAAGGCCTTCTCTAAAATCTCTACACCTGTTGATTCCTAATATCTGAATGTTATCCTAGTTGATTTTAGTTAACGTAAAAGAATATTAGAGTATTAGTTAATCAACAGTATATAATAACAAAACCAATTAAACCGAACAAAATTGTTTTAAACATAATACTAATATTGTTCTTCAAAGGAATACAAGATTAGAACCTGAGCCCTGATCAGTAGCTTGAACCAAGGGTCTGACAACGGCTTCATCTTGAGTTTCAAGGTCTAAACAACAAAGTTTTAAAAAAAAATGATTGAACACAAATGACTCAAGATATTAGGGGGCAAAAGGGAAAAGGAAATTTAATTTCTTATGAAAAAACATCAGCAGGGTTTTCATTATATTTCAATGCACACAATTAACAGAAAGCTCACATAATTAATTAAAGTCTTTTTTGGAAGCACGGTGGATAATAGTGTTTATGGAGTTCGAAAAAAATCTAGGTTTTGGTGAATAGATTTTATGGATTCTGAGGGAAAACTTAGGTTTTAAAATGTGATTGTGCTTAGGAAGTTATTGGTTTTTACTGAGTTCAAAATAAAAAGTAAGTAGGAAAGAGAAAGAAAGGAAAAAAGAAGAAAGATAAAATTTATTATGAGAGGAGTGTAATTTGATAAGAAAATAGCTTTTTCAAAATTTAAATTTCAAACCTACCTAGATTTTGAAAAAATGTGAGCATTTAGATAAAATCTAGATTTTGGGGTAAAACCCTAGATTTTGAGTAGAGGGGCCAAATGAGCCTTAAGTGAAAGAGCACAATAAAACTTGATTATTGTACCTGTTTCTTGATCTGAAGCAGTAGTTAATGTGGTTTTAACGGCTTCTTCAGTGAATGGAGTTTGAATAGCCTCATTCATCTCTTCAGTTCCCATGGCTGAACAAACAAATTTCACCCAAAAAGAAAATAAAATAAATGTTACAAGATTTGGCAAATTAAACTTGACTTTACTTCTTCGAAAAAGTATAAAGAAACATTATTGTTGTTGTCATCAAATTCACTTAAAATGAAATTCTAATATGGATGATCAAATTCACTTAAAATGAATTCCCAACTCTTTCTATTTATCTCATAAAATTTAATACATATGAAAGAGTATAATCTTGATTATATTGTGCTTGGGCTCCACAATATTGGGAACCAATGTTATGATATGTGCCCATACTATAAATGAAGTATTGCTTAGAGCAAAACTAAAACACAATTAATTGAAACAAAAAGGAGAAAATATAATGACACAATATTACAGAGTGGAAAATGCATTGCTTTTCCTAATGTGACTTAATTGAACGGAAATTCTTTTTTAAATGAATTTTTTAGTAACATACTACAATTCATATAAACATTGCCTGTACACGCGTCTTTACCAGTGATAAACCTCAATGTGTTTTGAGCATTTCAAATGAAATCTCCCTCAGTAGTTTCAAGCATCTATTGAATCTTAGTAACTAAATAAACAAGATTTTGAAAAATGGGACAATATACATTATTTTTTGGTATAATGAAATCATATATTTTTTGGAAAATACTAAGGAATTATTTCCTTCTAAATTATTAAAAATAATAGTATCGGATAGCAAGATCAATACCTGCATCAACTTCTGTGAGATTCTGACTAGCTTGATTTATAGATGTCTCAGAGATTTCACATAACTTTTGAGGGTCAATAGCTAAATAAAATATAGCATATGCTAAGAGGTTGTAGCAATAATAAATTAAGGTTAACATGAGAGCAGCAAAATATATCTATATATTTATATATAGAAAGCCTCTAGAATCGATCAGGAAGAAAATGAAGGCCAAAATTATTTATGAACAAATGAATAGTATGAGACACTCTTAATGAATAACTGTTTGTACATTTCTTACTTACCTGAATAAACAGTTTCATCTGCCTTTGATTTTGCACCGCGGATTCGCCCCTTGGAGCTTAATGCTCTGCTTGTGCTTGCATTATTTTGATGTATGTGACTACTTTGTTTATTATTATTTAAAGATTCTTTGTAGTCAACTTCAACTCCTTCAATTGCCTAATTGAGCCAGACAAACAAAATATCATATTATAACTCTAAATGTTCATACACGTTTTAGTAGTTCGTCAGAATCAATCATTATATATATAACTATAGAACTCAATATAGTTCCATGAAAAACAATTTATAAAGGTCGAATGTAAGAATTGATATGCTTGGACAATTGACTCTATACGAAAGAAATGCTTATTTTTGTTGGAAATATTTTCAGATGCACCAATAAATATATCATAAACATTTTCTCCTACTGAATTATTCTGTCTAGGTATTATCCTATAGTTTTTGAATATAGAGATCGAAGGCAAACCAGAAAAAATTACCGCTCGTGTGGGAAAAAAATGAAAAGGAAAAACATATTAGAGGTACCTATATCAAATTGAGATCTAAGTTTTTTTCCTCTTAATTAAATATTTAATTTGATTTGTAAACACTGTTCACTTATGAACATGAGCTAGCAGTGCTGAGAGATCAAAGTTGCAGGAGTTAATCGTATTAAGAGGGTAATATTGAAAGATTTAATTAAGAGAAAATGCTCATAAATACCAAATTAAAAATTGAGAAAAAGTATAGGTATACTAATGTGGTTTTGCCAAAAATAAAACACAAGATCAGAAGGGTATAAAAAATTTCGGAATTTACTTTTTTGACAAGCATACCTTTTCCATGAACAGCTGTTTAATGGTGGTGTTAAGGTCCTCTATCCAACGTTTCTTTCCATTTTCCACTTCCACTAACTTCAGAAATGGGGCAATGATGAGTCCAGATGAGAAATTATGCATTTTGTGGCATCCTATCACTTTTAATATCACCAATGATGGGAATATGAAGGTGTGTTTTCCAGAGGAAAAGCTTTTGAAGCCTGATAAACAATTTAGTTCCAAATACTTCAAGCTTTCAAATGTGATCTCTTCTTCTGATTCTCCTTCATCTGTCATCACAGCCTCCTCTAGCATCCCACAATTGATAACCTGTAATCTTGTGAGGTGGACGAGACTTCTAGCAGTGCGAGAGGTCATGAAGTACATTAGTCCTTTGCAATCCTTCACTATCATGGAAGTTAAACTTTTGAAAGATGCAGAAGGTTGTGCCAATCTTATTAACCTAGGACATTCCCATATAAGCAGATGTTCAAGGTTTTGAACCAGGGGATGAGATGTTGAGTCGTCATCAACATTCCATATATGTTCAAGCTGCTCCAATTGAAATAGCCACAATTTTTTAATTTGGGTGGGACTTTCAATACCACAATGACAAGTTTCTTTTGAAGGAAAGAGTGTTTCAAAAGAACTGCAACGCACTTGAAGTGTGGTTGTAGCTGGGAATTTTTGGATCAAATCATTTAGAAACTTTATTGGAGTTTCCTGAAAACACTGCAAACGAAGTTTTTCTATCCTTTGAAAGAGTTTCTTCTCATAATCTCCATTCAATATCCTCATAGCATCATTTTCATTTAGCGATAACTCCTCCAAGTTTTCTGGTACCTAGAAGGTAAGAATAATTTGTTCATTACATCATATAATCAACGAGTGCATATATTTATTAATCACATATGTAATTATGGTATATGTGTTTATTAGACTGTATCAGCCATCGTTTTGTTGAAGAAGAATTAATTTAAAAAGAGATAAATAACTAGAAAAAGAGGGTGTATACCTTATTAATATGAAATAAAGCTTGTTGCATTGGCAAGTCAGCACAAAGCCCTCTAAGTGGTTGGGAATCTGAATGTCCAAATGCAAATATTTGCAATGTTTCACATCGGCAAACATTTAATATCTTCAATGACGGGAACTCTAGAGTATATGTTTTCGAATAGAAATCATTGATCTGTGTCAAACATATAAGCCTAAAGATTCTTAGCAGAGGAATATAAAGCTTAAGCTCCTCTAATCCTTCTTCATCTGCAACAATTTGCTCAACCCCACAAGACTCAATGTTTAGCTCTTCAAGCTGCCTCAAATCTTGACATAGTGATGATGAAAACAAATATTTCAAGTTTGGGCAATTATCCACATTCACAATCTGCAAATTTCCCAAGCTGATTATTTCTCCTGCTTCTCTATTCCATATGCTTTTCAGATTTGAAAGCCTTGAGAGTGTTAATTTTTTCAACCGGCTAACTACCTTTGATTCAATCACTTTGTCATCCAATGGTTTTATATCGAATACTACTTCTATTGAATCACACTCGGCTACTTCCAGTTCCTCCAATGTATATAATAATTGCAGTAAATTTGATGAAAAAATCACGTTGGATAAGAATGTACATTTACGCACCACCAGATGCTTCAAATTGCTGAATGTTTTCTGCTCAATTTGGCTATACCATAGTTCTTCCAATTCTGGATATTCAGAAAGTTCTAAATCATTGAAGCTACTAAATGCCACCTGTGCAAATTATCATCAAGGTAAGTGATAATAAAAGGGCATTAAAACACACTGAACAATGACATTAGAATATTTTCTTTTAATACACAGCAAACTTAGTCTGTCGAATGAACTTATTAGTATGGCATATTTAAGTTGAAATATTTCCCAAATAAAAGCACACCTTATCTTGGAATATCTTGTCTACCGTCCTATTCAAGTCACCTTCCCAACACCACTTTCCATTTTGATTGTCCGTCTGTATTTTTTCAAGTCTTGGAGCATTCGTATTGCTCACAGAGAAGCTCTTCATTCTTGGACATTGCTTTATTACAAGTTTATTCAAATGTGGAAGCTTCAAGAAGCAATTGCTAGAACTGAACAATTTGAGTTTTGGTAAAGATTCAAGTTCCAAAACTTCTAGGCGGATGAACACAATTTCATTTATGCTCTCTCCTCCTTCTTCTGTAACAATTTCCTCTACTGAAGCGCACTCTCTTATCTTCATGGTTGTTAAGTTTACCAAGCTTCTTGCCGTTGATGACGTAATTAAATAAATCAACCCTCTGCAATTTTGCACCTCTAAACATGTCAGGTGATTAAATGTTACTGAGGAAGGCACCAAATTCTTCAAATTGGAACATTGATCCACATCTATGCTTTCAATAACTTCAAGAACCGGGTCTATTTGGCATCCTTCTTTACATATATAATCCAGTTCATGCAATTGATAGAGCGTCAAGTTTTTTAGTCGGGTTTGAATCTCATCTTGTCCTTCTTGCCGGAAAATCTCCTTAAAAGAACTGAATTCAACAACCATTTCCTTGAGGCTGGTTATATTTTGGAGAAACCAATATGGAAATATTGTTTGCTCATCTTCAAATTTTGACAAAATAAGATATTTGAGTTTGCAGAATTGTTCCCTGGAAAATTGCCCTTGTACTATCACACTAGCGTCTTCGTAGTTGAGTGCCAACTTCTCCAAGTTGCAAATCACCTGTACCAGATAAGTGTATGTTAGCAAATGGAAATATTTTGGAAAAATACTTATAGCATGAATTGCTAGCTAATAGACGTGCCATAACAATTATGCAAATGATCATATATATATATAGTGTTTATAGCTACCAGCTAACAAACATGTTTGAAAGTTAGACATTTTTGTCAATGCTTTCAAGTAATGGGCATTTCAATACCAACTCATACCTCTTTGAGTTGGAAAAAAGATGGTTGCGTTGAGACTTGTAGATTACTATCAAGGGCTGTTTCTCTGCCAGTAGTGCCATGTTTGTTGAGTAGACTCCATTTCCAACAACTGCGGACATCTAATATCTTCAACGAGGGGCATTCTAAACTGTGACTTTTAGAATAAAAACCCTTGAATTCAGGTAAGTTCCAAAGCACCAATGAACTCAGACGATTGAACTCAAATTTGGAAGGATAATCTAGGGATCCTTCTCCATGTGAAACAATCTCCATCATCTTCCATGCATGCTTTATGGTAATTTGTTCAAGTTGAAGTAGACCATTGGCTATAGAGAATGGGAAAAGGTACTCTAAAGCATTACAATCTTCAACATGCACAACTTCCAGATTACAAAAGCGAAGGCTTTCTTGAGAATCTCTACTCCAACTTTGTTTGAGCTGTGGTAATAAACGAAGGAGAGTTATGTTGTTGAGCTGTGAGTTGAGGGGAACCCATACTTGGACAGGAGACATAAATGGGGAATTCATATAGTAAAATAAAATACAAACCAGAACTATATGCAAATAATGTTTCTGGAAATTATGGTGCTCTTAAAATTTCAAGACTTTAAAATCCTTAATTAAAATTGATGTTCTTAATGATTTGTCTATTAAAGTAAAATAACATGTAGCAATAATTATTTGTGTATATCTATTTACGTTAAGTTTTAGTTTACTTCGTTAGATTTATAAATTGTATTTTAATTATTTTGTCTAAACATTGTTAGTTTCTTTTGATAGAAAATGTTAACTTAGCATATTTAAATAGTGATTATGTACTTAGATACTAATAAAGAATTATTATAATCATTTTTATGGAAAATTATATTGAAATAAACCTCTTTGCGCATTTATTTTAATTTTAAAATATGAAATAATTGTATTAATTAAATTATTAAAATAATTCAAGAATTAAAATTACAATCAACACAGTGATGTATAGTTTTTTTAATTTAAAAATAAAAAAAAGATTTAAGTATGCTTTGTTAACATTTGAAAGCATAGTCATTATTTAAATTTATTTAGTCAGCATTAAAACCATGGGACTAAAAAAGCAATTTACAATTCAAAATTTTAAAGGATTGAACAAAAACTTAATGTGAATTGAGAGGACCAAAACATATGATTTGCCAAAAAAATTTAATAAATTTTTATTGTTATTCTAACCACTAATTCTATTTAAAGTATTAACAGAATTTTACATTAGAAAAAAGATATTACAACCATTTGTAAAAACCAAAACACAACTAGCTTATCTTCATTTATTATTTGGACTTAATGTCTTCTCAGCAATAGCAAACTTAAACTAAATAACATGTGAAACCAAAGCATAAGGTTAGAGAACAAAGAGTGAGGCCCGAGAAGGATCGAGGCCTCTAATGTGCTTCTATTAATATTGTTTTGTAACATTCCATTTTCTTTTGATCATTAAATTTTAGACAAAATGAGTTACATTTTGATATTTTATGGTGATAAAGCAATTTTTTATTCAAAAAATGAAAATATAATAGTTTTAGTGCATTCTTTTAAGAAAATTCAAAATCAAACCATTTTTTCGTAGTAAGATATCAAATGTAACTCATTTTTTGTATAATGTAATGATAAAAAAGAAAAAAAAAAGTATTTGGAAGGATAGAGCTCTATAAAGAAAATTAGAAAGAGGCAAATCAGAGATCCCAAACCTGTTTTGCAATAGGCATCAGTGTTCAAAACTAGGCTGTGAAGGCAATGCCCACGTGTAATTATTATTTATAATCAATTATTAGTTATCAATTATAATCTCTATAATCTATTAAAATTCTGAACAAGATACACTTTATAATCTTGAAGTAAACATAGCTTATTTTAATTTAACAAATTAAATTACACCACTGTTCATTACATGCACAAATTACTTGTTATGGATGATGCTATTTTCCATGCATGTTTTTATTGGGTATAAAAGAATTTGAACAAAGAAGTAAAGTCTCATACCGGTGTAATGGAAGACGTCGGTGGCTGATGATACAAACCTTGATTGTTATCAGAAGGAATCTCGCCAAAATTTTGAGAATCGACGATTTCTTGAGAGTTTTGTTTCCAGATATGCTTGAGTTCAGGAAGACCAAAGATATTCATTCTTTTTAGAAGAATGGTCATCTTTTCCATTAGTCCTCCTTCATTCATATTAGGCAACTCAAACAAAGCTTCCAGTGAATTACACTCCCTCACCTCAAGCTCTTCCAATTTGGACAGCTCTTTCAACAAATTTAAAGGTAAAAGGACTTTTGATAAAAAGTCACATTTGTGTATTACTAGATTTTTCAAATTACCAAACATTCCGTGCTTAACATGGCTGTACCAAACATCTCCTCCTAACTCAGGATATTGAGATAGCTCTAGACGCTCCATACAGCGGAATGCTACCTGCGAGATGTGTATGATTATTAGTAAAAATAACTTACAAAGACTATTATAAATTGAATGGAGTTCATCTAGAAAAGAACATACCATTTGTTTGAATATCTTGTTCACTGTACTGTTTAAGTCACCATCACAAAACCATTTCCCATCCTTTTCATCTGTTAGAATCTCTCGAAGTAACGGTGAGCTTGTGCCACTTGTGGCTAAGGCCCTCATTCTCGGGCATTGCCTTATCACAAGTTTCTCTAACAAGGGAAGCTTCAAGGAGCAGTTGCTGGAGCTAAAAGAATCGAGTTTTGGCAAATATTCAAGCTCTAAAACTTCTAATACGCTGAATTCAATTTAATTGTTGCTTTCCCCTCCATCTTCCTTCAAGATTCTCTCAATTAGATCACACTCTCTTATCTTCATTGTTGTTAACTTTACCAAGCTTCTTGCCGTTGATGAGGTAATTAAATAAATCAACCCTTTGCAATTTTCCACCTCTAAATATGTTAGGTGATTAAAGTTTACTGAGGGGGGCACCAAGTTCTTCAAATTGGAACATTCATCCACATCTAGGTATTCTAGAACATCAAGAACCGGGTCCAATTGGCATCCTTCTTTACATATATGCTGGAGTTCATCCAGTTTATATAGTGTCAGCTTCTTGAGTCTCGTTTTGATCTCAATTTCTCCATTCTCATCTTGAGGCATTTTGTGTGGGAATATCAATTCAAATGAATTTCTTTGAATGACTAGCCACTCAAGACTAGTTATATTTTGGAGAAACCAATATGGACAAGTAGCTTGAGCATCTTCTAATTCAGATAAACGTAAAAAATTGAGTTTACGAAATTGGTCCCTTGGAACTTGAGATTGAAAAATCATGCTGGCATCCTCATTATTTAGATGTAAGTGCTCTAAGTTGTCAATCACCTATATGCAATGAAAAAGTTAATCGTTATAAAGGAAACAATATATCTTGTTATGTTTTTGTCTTGCTATTTACATGAATTCGCGTTGCTCCTGAAGAGTTCATTAGATCTATAGTCTTGAGCAATGTAATAGAAGAAAGAGTGTCACATTAGTGATAATACCATCCATAGTTGCTACCACTGAAATAAGTTTTCAAAATTCAAATTGCTCATATCATTGATGTAAAACACACTTTTGTCTAATGCAAACATAGGAGGTTTAGAAGATGTAGCAACAGAGGTAGAACTAGATAACAAATTAAGCTTCACAGAGCTTTAAAGTATCATTCATAATTTCTAATTACAAGCGAAAGCTATTACACTATTTATAAAAGTGGCTTTCTTAATCCACAGGTAAACCTATTCGCAAAAGTAAAATAAGCTACCCTTTCCTTTGTACGAAGCGATTATCCTCTAGCCAAAATATATAAATTAAAACATCAATTTCTTCTATGTTAAGTCTTCCTATAGTTTCTATTAATCGTATTTAAGATCAACTATATATGTTACAAGGAATATTTAATGGATAGTAATATTATTAATTGAAATTAAAATATTAGAACTTAATTATAACACTTTGATAAGTGATTTTGCAACTCAATAACCTAGAAAAATACTATCAATATTAATATATAATATAAACAAAAAAAGCCTAGGGCTCCCAGAAACATTTTTCACAAACACATAAGAAAGTATAATTAACTATTTTCTTTAGAAGATTAGCCATACCTCTTCAAGGGTGAAAAGAGGTTGTTGAGTTGAAACATGGAGATTTACATCAGAAAGTCTTCCTTGGCCACTTGTATCTTGCTTCTTGAACAACTTCAATTTCTGACAGTCGCAGACATCTAATTTTTTCAATGAGGGACAAGATAAACTATGATTTCCAGCACAAAAACCCAGCAAATCTTCTAAATTCCAAAGAACAATTGAGGTTAGTTTATTAAACTCAAATTTGACAAGATGATCTAAGGGTTCTTCTCTCTCGAAAACAATTTCCTTCATCC
>JANTPZ010122637.1:0-43806 GCA_025593235.1 Vachellia pachyceras | reverse complement strand
GGGGGAGAGATTTTCATGGAAAATGGGAAAAATTACAGCAAAGGCCCCAAAGTTCTGGAAAATTACAATACCGCCCCATATTTTTATTCATTTTATTATTATTTTTTAACAATTTATTTACTTATTATTTCTTTAATCTTAATTAAAAAAATTTTAGGATATTACACTAACTAGCTATCCCAAAATTTGAAGTACATGCAATTAGTGATCTGGATTAGTTTGAGGCTGTTAATATGCCTAAAAGATGGCTTACAATAGGACCATCGGAGGAGAAATCCAAAAAAAAAAATTGATGAAATAATAATTATTACCCGAAGTTTAATTATGTGAACCAAGTGATAACCCTACTTTAATTTCCTTTCCCTTTTTTAGGCCAACATACCACTACTTTAATTTTCTTTTGTTTCATTATTGTGTTGTATTTAGGGTAGCACATGTTACCAATTAGCAGGGGTGAGCAAAAATCGGGTGGTCCAGTCTAGTCCATGTGATTTTTTAATTTTTTTTATTTATAGGTGCTTTTTATTTTTTATTTAATAGCATTGGAAACTTTTATGGATTTACAATTAAGTTTTATTGTTTTGAGATGATTTTTATATGATTTAACTATTTTTATTATCGTAATTCTATTTATTAAGTTTAATTTTTTGCCTTTCATATAGAAAAATAAAAAAAATGAGGGAATTTGAAGTCCTTTGCCTGAACTAGTCTACCAGTCAAGTGGATCACGTCTAATTCAACATGACATAGTGCACCACGACCTGCCAAATACAGTCTTCACAATAAAATAGACTAGACTTTAGGTTGGATTTTAGTTTAGTCCAATCCAGTATGTTCGTTGTACATCCCTACCAACTAGGTATTTCAAAATCAAAGCACTTCTTTGAACTTAGATTAACCATTAATTAGCAACGATATTAAAAGTTATGAGTTTAATTATCATGACTTGACTAGACACTCATCAACCAAGGAAAAACAATTACATTAGCACTAGTACAAAACAAGTTGCTTATGTGTCTTTAGTCACAACCCCATAATATCTGGCAAAAAAAAAGTCACAACTCTATGTAAGCACAAATTCTAATGCTTTAATTAGATTGAATCACAGAGTCAGATCTTATTCCAGTTTGCTCTCTATATATTTTGGCATGGTATTTGAAGGATCTCTATTATATGATCGATTGTTTAACATAAAGATGACTTCATCTGCTCTTACTCATTCCTCTCTGCTGCTTTTACTTCTTTCTAATAAACTTTGCAAATGAGGAAGATTACAAATTTATAATAGACAATGGTCCATGGGTTATTGATAACAACCTCCTAACTATTGGAAGATCGAACAAACTATAAAAATAGAGTTGTAATTGTATCATGTACAACTGTAATTCCTGCAATTCTGGAGTGAATCTTAAGAGACGCTATGTGATTCCGGAGAAGAAAAGATTTGACAGCGCGCTGAGTCGAATATTTCCCCACCATTTTGGGATTGAATAGTGCGATTCGAATCGAACTGTGAATCACACGATTTTGATAACACTGTTTGGCAGGAAAGGGAAAGATGAAGTGAAAGGTTTAAGGAGAAAGAAATACTAAATTTTTCCATACTTACATAAGATGTTAATTTGTTGAAAGAAGATGGAACATGGATGAATGATCAGGAAGAATTTAACTTTATGGCATTCTAAACTTCGATGATATTTATTGTCCTGCTTCTGTTCCTCCCTTTGACATTATCCTGGAAAATTAAAATCAGCGTCTTATGCGATCAATCTCCCAGGAAGAAGCGTCCTCCATGATATACCATATCTCAATGTTGGAAACTCGAGATGCGGTCTTCACCCTTCCTAAATCTAGTATTGATGGTTTCCATGCTTTTTTTTTTTTTTTCGAATGGAATTGAAATTTTATAAGCATTATTATATTATGGGATTTGGGTTTTCTACTGCGATCTTTTAATAAAACGATCATCACACTTATTCCAATTATTGACAAATCACAAACATTAAAAGATCTGAGACCCATCAGCTTATGCAAAGAAATATATAAGATCATTTCCAAGATTATGCCAAACCGTATGAAATACCTCCTGGAAAAATATATATCTCCCCTTCAAAGTGCCTTCCTTAATAGACGATTCATCAGAAAAAACCATACTGGCAGAGGATCTAATGAGACAAGTTCATGATTCCAGACAAAGTAAGAAGTTAGCAGCTCTGAAATTGACTTCGGGAAATCTTTTAATGGATTGTCTTTGGATTTCATTTGGGCAATTCTCATAAAACTCAATTTTCCACAAAAAAAGTATCAACATAATCAATCAATGTATGTCATTGGTTGAGTATCATCTGTATTTCATTGTTAGACTATCCAAGCCAATTCATCCAAGCAGCGGTGTATGACAGGGAGATCCATTATCACCATATCTTTTCATCCTTGCGACGACTAATGCCATGTCCTGTCTTATTGGATCATTAGAATCACAAAATCTTTAGAAGGGAGTTAAAATATCTAGTGAAGCTAAGCTAGAGACACACTTACTATATGCTGATGATTCCCTTATCATCTCTGAAACCACACATAAATTTTGTAGAAATAATTAATTTTGCATGCCTTGAGTAAATACTGCCAGTAGTTAGGTCAAGCCATCAATCACTTCAAGTCCTCTATTATTTTAAGTCCAAATGTGAATCACTTCTTAAAAATTCAATTATCTCAGATGCTAATATATCTTATTCTCTGGAAAACATGGGAAATACTTGGGTAAATCTTCAACTTTTCTAACTGCCATTTTGCAATGAGAATGAAAATCGGCCTCATCTATCAATTTTCAGCTGGTAAGAGTAGTATCAAGATATGGATATGTTTTCTGCAGCAAGAGATCAAGAAAGGATGATTCCCTCTTCTTGCTTAAATGCCTAAGAATTGCACTTCTATGGATTAAGTGGTCTGCTTTCTTCAGGGAAAAGGAAATGTCCATAGAAATATGGTCATCCAAGGCTAACCTTTAATCTATGCCTGAAGCAATTTCGAGATCCATTCATCATCATTCTCAAGGGCATTGCAAACTTGCTGACCAACTTCCTTAATTATGGTTAGAGTTGATCATTTTAATTCCGATGCTCACAAATGTGATCATTTTTTTTTTCTGCCTTCGTCTTCTTTAGAAACTGTAATGTACCCTCAACTTTATCATTTCAATGAGTATTTCATCTTTTTTACCAAAAAAATGTAGAAGTGACATTTACAGTAAAACTTTGAACATAAGTATCCTTATCACCTATACCCTATGTCTGGAGACTGGATAGGAGAAAATTAGAGAGGGAAGGATGCAAGGCGGGATAACTCTCAAAAATAGTAAACTTTTTCCTTCCTAGTATTCTCTTCCTCAAAAATAGTCATGCCAATAAATAACCTTGTTCTGTGTTTGATAAGAAACCATCTGAGAAGATAACAGTACCAAAAAAAAAAATCAAAATAATACTCATTTTATAAAAGAAATACTGAAATATATTCCTTCCATTAATTTTATACCCTATGTCTGGAGACTGGATAGGAGAAAATTAGAGAGGGAAGGATGCAAGGCGGGATAACTCTCAAAAATAGTAAACTTTTTCCTTCCTAGTATTCTCTTCCTCAAAAATAGTCATGCCAATAAATAACCTTGTTCTGTGTTTGATAAGAAACCATCTGAGAAGATAACAGTACCAAAAAAAAAAATCAAAATAATACTCATTTTATAAAAGAAATACTGAAATATATTCCTTCCATTAATTTTATACCCTATGTCTGGAGACTGGATAGGAGAAAATTAGAGAGGGAAGGATGCAAGGCGGGATAACTCTCAAAAATAGTAAACTTTTTCCTTCCTAGTATTCTCTTCCTCAAAAATAGTCATGCCAATAAATAACCTTGTTCTGTGTTTGATAAGAAACCATCTGAGAAGATAACAGTACCAAAAAAAAAAATCAAAATAATACTCATTTTATAAAAGAAATACTGAAATATATTCCTTCCATTAATTTTATACCCTATGTCTGGAGACTGGATAGGAGAAAATTAGAGAGGGAAGGATGCAAGGCGGGATAACTCTCAAAAATAGTAAACTTTTTCCTTCCTAGTATTCTCTTCCTCAAAAATAGTCATGCCAATAAATAACCTTGTTCTGTGTTTGATAAGAAACCATCTGAGAAGATAACAGTACCCAAAAAAAAATCAAAATAATACTCATTTTATAAAAGAAATACTGAAATATATTCCTTCCATTAATTTTTATATATATGATAATTTTTTATAAAATGATTTACAATTTTTGTGTAGTAATTAATTTTTTTCCCCAAAATAACCATTTAGAAAGTGTGTTTTTTCTTGAGTGCGTGGAAGATAATTGCATTTAAAGGAGGGCAATTGTGGAAATGTAATGTAACCTTGAGGGCATGAAATAGTTTTCTGATCAGTCTGTGTAAAGAATGTTAAAGAATATATTCTTTGGAAAAGCTGAAAAAGTTGGCTTATAAAAATCTTGATTTTCTATCCCTAACCATTATTTCCATCGTAAAAATACTTCTGACAGATTTTATGGTGTTTGGCAAACTTGTGATAAAGCCATGGTTTGGGTACCTGAAAGTTTTTTCCCCCTGGATTGCCAAACATGTATCTTGGAAGGGAGCATGTAGTATCACCTTACAAATATACTTCGCGTCCACGTGATCAAAATTATTAATATTTTTAACTTATTTAACATGCATCAATAAAATAGCTAAAACATTATTTTTTTTAAAATTCAAGTGATTTTCAATATTATTCTTATTAATCACATTAAACTCCAACATAATATTAATTTTTAGTCTACCTCACTACTCTTATTAAATACTCATTGAAACTAAAAAAGGACCAAAATTTCTTTCTAGAAGCCTAATAAAATGGATGGGAAGTAATTGTATGATACTCCTTCTTATCCTAAAGGTAAGAATCACTTGTAGAGTTTGTTTTGGTATTATTTGTGAAACCTCAATTTTTTAGTTGGCCTCATTAATTAATTTTCCCCAAACCACCCATATTTAGTATGCACAATTTTCAATCCAATATTGTAAATTAAATTAGTGGGAGGGGTATTTTAGAAAAAAAATACAAAAAGTGCACATATTAATGACAAATAACTAACTCAATTGATTTATATTTTTTAATTTGTATAAATTAATTACCTCATGTTTGCCTTAACTTTATGAGAACACATTTACTAAGTTGAGATATAATTTCTCTTATAAATTTATCTCATAAACTGTAAATCACGTTGGAAAAGTAACTTCTATTGTTGTCAATCCAAACATGCCCTTAATAAGCTCCTATATTTAGTGTCCTGGAGGATATACTCCCTCTAATCCATATTACTAGCTATAAGATAACATGGTCTTTGGTCAGGATGGGATCAACCACTCTTTCATCTTTCACAATCTTCACCTCTAACTATATCACCAAAATCATTGGGGGTGGTTGATTTATAAGCTTTGTCTGAAAATAAAATATTTTCTCATTTTATCCATATTTATAAGCATAAAAAAGACTGCATTAAACTTTAGATTTCTTTTTTTTTTGGCCAACAACTTTAGATCTTCTTTTAATAAATTGCAGTTAGAGGTAATATTTGAAAAAAGTTTATTGGCCCACCAGGTGACTTGTATTACTTGAGAGAGTAGATTATGCCCAATTAGTTTAACCTCGTGAAATCTCAGTAGTCATAGGGACAGGGAACAATTGTTTTATTATTGACCGACAGGGATGCGTCTATAATCTAAAGTTGATTAATTAAATTAATATTTCTTGCCCGACTGGCTTTTGTTGATCTTTGACGATCTGTCCATCTCTTTCACACATGTTGTATTAATTACTTCGTCTTTACTTTCTCTACTTTTTTCAGCTGTCTTAAGCATATGCTTGTACTCGTTACTAATATTGAATTGATAAAAGTGAGTATTAAACTTGATGTTAATAAAGTACAATATCATCATATGATACATGTATATGACATCCCATAATGGGATAATGCTTTGATGATTACATTGTTGTTGTTATTGTTGGTTGTAAATGGTGCTTCTGATTCATTATTATTCATTTTTATCAATATCTACCTATTTCAATCTTTCTAATGCTTGGACCAAATTGAAGTCTGATTTGCCAAGTTTGCAGTTGGATTCTGATAATCTCATCATGACATTGATAATTACGTTTCTTGGACTGAAAGGGAATTGAATCTATCGCATTTTGAATTTGTATAGTTGGTTAAGAAAAATTATTATTTGAATTGGCATATTTTGGTTGCTCCAAAGAAATGATCTCTCGAATGCCTTGTTTGTCTGAAACGGTAGTTGACCCGCATCATAAATCATAAATAAATAAACATGTTTGGACACGCACGTTGTCCTATGGAGATTGTTAATTATTTTCTACTCAAC
Source organism: Vachellia pachyceras (assembly GCA_025593235.1). Taxonomy (NCBI): domain Eukaryota; kingdom Viridiplantae; phylum Streptophyta; class Magnoliopsida; order Fabales; family Fabaceae; genus Vachellia; species Vachellia pachyceras. The sequence goes on along the minus strand of JANTPZ010122637.1, from coordinate 37,357 downwards.
ACAAGCTGCTTATTATGAGAGACACGTGGCATATATGACTCGTTCCCTTTATGAGAGATAATGAGAGGATTTTAAAACTTTTCGGGTCATTTTTACTCATTTTATGCTCATCAAATAACTCATATTATTCATATTTAATTCCCACCTTTTTCATTGGCAAACAAAAATTCCCAAATTTTTCTGTCCACCGCGCATTCTCTCCCCACTATACACTCTCCCTCTTCAATATAAATGAGGTATATTATTTACAAAAAATTAAATTTTTTACATATTTACTTTCTCGAACTAATTTTAACTAATATTTTAAACAGCATGATTCATTTATTTGTTCCTTGTAATAAGGAACGGAGTGAATATTTTATTTGTTATTTTTCCACCCCATAATATAAGCTATATTTAGAAGAATTTTGCGGTCTTTCAAAAAGTCAATCTACAAGAATTTGTGAAGGATTGATTGTTTTATTCCAAATATATTTCTGACTAAAGAAAATATGTTATTGATCTTTTGAATGAGATTGGGAAACTTAGAGCGGCACCAAATAGTATTCCCATGATTCCTAATCCGTTTATGGATTTTGATGAGAGCATGCTTGATGAACTTCTTGAGGATTTGAAGAAAAGGATTGATTCAAAGAAACTTAAAACATTTGTTAATCCTTAGCGATATCGAGATTGATAGAAAAGTTAAACTATTTGACAGCGACCCATTCTTGTATAACTTTCACAGTCAGTGTACTTAGTTTATGGCATCTCCTATAATTGCAAGTGGGAAGCTTCAAAGCATGTTTGCATTATTTGAAAGGCTCCTCATGTCGGGGCATTCTTTATGCAAACTATCAACATATCAAGATTTAGTCCTTTTGTGATGCTTATCATGTAGGTTCATAAGAAGATCCATCACATGCATTGTATTTTGGTAAGATTAAAAAACCCGGATTGAGTATTGAACCAGTTAAAGCATTGATTCAAAAGATAATGGGTTCGTTTGGTAAAGCGGTGAATAAATACTTTTACCATTTACGAGGTAAATGTGTGAAGAAGATTATCTCGTTTTGCGGAAACACACTGTTGAACGTATTTTTGGGGCGTTGAGAAGCTTTCCCAAATACCCCAAATGAGTTAGATTGAGGTTAATGTTGGAAATTGTGCCCTAGGGGCCAATCATTGTACCTCACACATTATTTATTTTAATCTATTTTCTCCATTTAATTATCATAACTTTTGCATGTTTATTATGATAAGTGCATCCATGGGAAAAATATGCATATTATCCTAAATGTCCCTGGTCAGTTATCTATGTGGGAACAAAGATAAAGTAAGACCAGTATGACTTTAATAAGGTATGAAGATACGAGTCAAAGTCATAGGCACTTGTAAGAGTACAAGGTGCTGGACCGATCCACTATGAGAAAGCTGCATGGATTAAGTTATTAGCTTATCTTATATGTAATCACGTCACAATGCCCTTTGACCTGAGATCATCATGGATTCCTACATGAGAGTCGCTAAGTTTTGACTTAGTCAAAAGTCACCTTTGACCGGGTGATGATAAAGGCTATGATCGGGCTTAAAGGTTTCCATGTGGAGGAATGTGAGTGATCAAGATGTGATTTTTCTCTCACATTAGTTGAGAGATATTACTGGGTCCCTCGATGAGTGAGTCTGAGAAATGTGTGGCCATACTGTAACGAAAAGGGGTTTTCATTTCTTTGATCAGACTACTCAGGGATCAAGAAAGTAATGGTCAGGAATAGGAGGATGACGTCATGCATGTCTCATCCTTGACCGAGATATCGTGTGACAAAAAGGATGTGATGTGGTTGCGTAAAAGGTTGCGTCGTGTTAACGATCCCCGTATGATTTGGGTAGTCGTAATGTTTTGCAAGAGACCGCTTGCGACTTATGGGCTTATGGTGAGATTAGCCCACTGCCAACTTCATATGGGCCTACAGGGTCGCATGCAAGAACAGCCCAACAAGAGTTTTAATTCTAGGGTTTATTCGAATTATATATATATATTCGAAATGATAATAATATTATATGTTAGTATTTAATTTATATGATAAATTAAATAATTAACATTAATATTCAAATTTAATTTTTAAAGATAAATTAAATTCGTTGGCTTACTATTTAGATTAATTATATGGATATGATTTGATCATATCAGATTAATTCGAATTTCACATTTTGAATTTTAAATTTCGAATTTCAAGATTAGATCTTGAATATAATTTTAAATTATGAATTTCAAGATTAATCAAGATTAGATCTTGAATAACTTTTGAAATTCAAATTTCAAGATTAGATCTTGAATATTATTTCAAATTTCGAATTTTAAGATTAATCAAGATTGGATCTTGAATAACTTTTGAAATTCAAATTTTAAGATTAGATCTTGAATATCTTTTGAAATTCAAATTTCAAGATTGGATCTTGAATATCCTTTTTAAATTCAAATTTCAAGATTAATAAAGATTAATTTTGAATATTCTTTTGAGAATTCAAATTTTAATATTAATAAAGATTAATCTTGAATATCTTTTCAGATCTGAATTCGAATTTTAAAGATTAATCGCAGATTCAAGAATCTCTTCAGGAGTTATACAAATATTAGGAGTTCTACAAATATTAGGACTCATGAGCAAGAGATGGATGAAAAATTCGAATCTGATTGTGAGCCACAAAATTTGATTGTGAGCACGCTACAATTGTTGGAAACTGTTCATGTGGATACCGGTAGAGGGAGGCGATCAAAAAAACGTCGGTTCCTCGTGATCGGAATTAAGAAGGCAGAAGATCGTGGAACCTGAAGAGATCCAAAAGAAAGAAACAGTTCGGATTCAAAGCGCAAAAGGTACGCCTTCATCTCCTCGATCTAAACACCTTTGACAGATTCGTATTTGGGATTAGAAAATTTTAAATTCCGCTGCATGTACGTTCTAAAATCCTAATAGTTAACTCGAGATCAAACCTTGGCAATGTTAAAATAAATCAACTTTAATCATTACTAATTTCAAAATATATGCAAATGCATACTACAATAGTTTAATAGTAACAATAATAAAATGAAAATATAAAAGCAATGAGAATATTCATTCTTACAGTCTTTTAGATTAGTAGGGACTGAGGCATTAGAAGGAGCTAAATGAGTTAACGTAGAAGTCATAGTAAAATCATTCAAAGATGGGGATTCAAGAATAAATTCGATTTGATCATGGGTTCACAAGGCTAACACATGTTTGATTTGAACCAACACAGCCCCCAATTTAATAGGTGAGATGTAATATCCGTATTTCCATAACTTGAATCAAAGGCTAGATCGGTAAATTATACGATGATCTAAGGCCCATAGATAAAGAAAAAATATAGAGGAAAATGCCTAGAAGAAAGAAAGATCATAATTGACTAAGTCTCTAGTCTTAAAGATTCTAAGTAAAAATGACTAAGGGAAAAATGGTCATTTAACCTAAATAATAAGGGTAAAATGGTCATTTTGATTAAAAAGGCCTAGGACATAAAATGTCATCAAGTAATAAGGGCATTTTGGTAATTTGGTCAAAAGTCAACTAAAAAGTCAAAGTGACAAAAAAGTCAAAGTCAACCTAAAAAGTCAAAGTTGACCAAAAATGACAAAAGTCAACCAAGGGTAAAGTTGGATTAAGAAAGAGTGATGACATTTTGGTAATTAAGAAAGAAATAAGATGGCAGTGGCATTTTCGTAAATAAATGGAAGTTAGACAAGGCAAGGGCATTTTCGTAATTTAAGGATTTTAGAGTTAATGACGACTGAGAACTAATTATTCGAGGTAGCAGGAGTTCTCAAACGCTGGAGACCCGAACTAAGAAAAGTTTAGTTGGGTCATAAAGTATTTAATAAAATTATTACCCGGTATTTGGTGCGGGCCGTTTCAAAGTACGGAGAAGAATATTGCCCGAAAGCCCCGAAAAAGTATTTTCTTAAAAAATTAATTACAAAAAATCCGGGAAGAATTTCGAGAAATGGAAAAGAGCTGGAGTATCAGGGAAAAATATAGAATTTTTCCATGTCCTTAAGTCAAATTGGCCGTTTCAAAATATAGAATTTTTCCATGTCCTTAAGTTTTACGGTGTTGCACGCAAATCGAGGAATCCTAACGAGTTAAGAGGAAAACCCGGAGATGTTTTGGGCTAGGACATGATGCCACCTAGGCAAGGAGGCCTAGGGGATGGTGCCACATGAGAAATAAAGCCTCCGAAAAAGTAAAAAGAAAGTTACCCGAGTAAAGGTTAATTTACGGAAATGCGTGCCACCGAATCAAGTAACTGGCCGGGCAGAGGCCCAGTCAATCCAACCAGACCAGCAAGGGAAGTCTGAAAAACACTTTTTCAGCAAACAATGGGCCAATGACAAGTGGCACAATATCCATCAAGTATTTCAAGACTTGGTCTCCAAGTTTTAATACCATCCACACATTCATTTAACATGGAATTTTAAAAACACAAATTCTCCTCTCCTCTCTCATTTTGGCCATGCACTCCCTCTCTCTTTCTTTAGGTCATATTTTTCTCCTCCTTCTCTCTAAAACTCACGCCACCCGCAAGCAAGAAAGAAGAGAATCAAGCTTCCAAAACACAAGGTAATGTGTTCTAGCAACCAAACCTCCATCTTTTCTTTAGTCTTGCAACTTCTACTACCTTTCTCTTGAGTTGTTCCTTGAATGAGCCTCTCTTTTGGGAAGATGATGACTAGGATTTCAAGAGTTTAATATGGAAAAGAGAAGGTTTTAAAGGTGGTGAATGGTTGCAAGTTTTTTCTTGAGTAGTAAAAGCTATGTTGTTGGTTGTTTGAGTTGTTGTAAAAATTATGGGAAGCTCCATTTTATGGGGAGGTGCTGCCCAAATTTCGTTTGGCCTAAGGGAAGATGCATTTAAGTTGATCAATGTCATAAAAAGGGGTTTTGGAAGCAAGAAAACACATGGTTACATGAACAAAGTTTGAGAAAACCCATTTTCCCCCTTTTCTTCTTCCTCTCGGCCAAGCAAGGAAAAAATAGAAGGAATGAGTTTTTGAGTGTTTAGATGGTTCCATTGGTTTTAAAATGATGTTTTGTGTAGGGTAAAGCTAAGAGATGGATTTTAAAAGCTTTAAGGGCCATAAAAACCACATCTTGAACTCTTAGGACTCTTAGATGGATTTTTGAGTGTTTAGATGGTTCCAAAGGGGGTTTTGTGCGTTTTTGCAAGTTTTGTTGCATCTTGATGATGGCATGTTTACATGGATATTATGCTATGATTTTTAGGGTTTTAAGATCTCCAAGAGCATCTTTGAAAAAGATCCAAGAACACTTTGAAGTTGGGTAAAGGAAAGCAAAGTAAAGGTAGCAAGACTACTAATCTTCCACTTATGCTTATGAAAATGAGTTGTGAATGTTACATGAACTTTTATGATGATTAAATTTCATGGTTTGTGTATGAAATGTGACTTTTATGCTATGCCCATATGCTTGATAAAGTGTGGTTTGATGTGTCACATGTTTATATGATCATACACATGCATCAAAGTTATGTATGCATATTCACAATATTTTGATTATGTAGTTTTGCTATTTGGATTCCCAAATCTTATTCCCCACTAACTAACCATGTAGGTACAAGCTCAAGCAAGGGTAAGGAAAAGATTATTGATGCATGAAGAAGTTGATCTTGCTTGCTTGGTTTTGTGTAAATATTTGAGTTGCTAACTCTCTTGATGTTGTTGCTAAGATTGTAACCCTGAAAAACGAGTCTGTCTCACGTGGGAATTAAAAATAGCAAACGAGCTCCAAATGAGCTAAAATGTTCCAAAAAGAAACTACACATCCTAAGCTTTAAAATGATATAAAGTTTGCGAAATTTGGATATGTATTTTGAGAGATATGATTTTCCAAAGTTTAAGAGAAAAACTGGAAAAACTGTAAATGACCATTGGAACAGTAAATGGTTTCGGAATAAACTGATTCAAATGGGCACGTTTTTGGGCCAATGAGTATTTTTTCCCTATAGATCACTTAATAAGATAAATTTAGAAATAGGAATCACTCCATTTTGATTTTTCTAGAATTAATTATGATTTTTCAAAGTTGGGTCAGAAATCTGGAAAAATACCCTGTGAACAATAACAACGTTTTTCTACGTTTTTGAAAATTCAATATTCACAATTTTAAACAATTTTTGATATCTAAGGCCCAAGAGTGGTTCAAAAGTGATCTAATACAAGTATATAGGAGTAATATAGGAGGTGTTACATGAGCCGGGTCAAACTATAGACCTTTTTGATGGCTTTCAGCCTAAACAATTTGGTCCAGTTTTTCAGTCCTTGATTTTTGAGTGGTAATGTGATAACTTGGAGGAGTAAGAAGCAAGGCGTATGGTTAAAACCAAGTGTAAAAGCATAATATAGAGTTATGTCTCAATCAACATAGAAAATCATATGGGTTTTCTGTTAGACTGGCTATCTCCCAAGAGGGGGTGAATTAGGTATCTTCAAAAAAAATTTCTTTTCAAATCTTAATTGATTGCAAAACTCACATCATAAGTTAATCAAAAACAGGAGTATGAAAATAGATTGTATACGTGAAAAATAATATACTTTGATGAGAATGAAAGAAATATAAGCACACGACAATTTATCCTGATTCGACTCTCTATGACCTACATCCAGTCCCCATAGCACCTCTGAGATTTTTAATCCACTTTACCATCCAAGTTTAACCAGGTACTTGGAAAACCATTACAATCACATCATCCCAGACACTTGTGAATCCCATTTCAAGTTTGTCACAGTGGGTACTTGAGAAGCCCCATAAATGTTTCCAGGCATTTATGAACCCACTTAAGTTTGCAACACAGGTACTTGAGAAACCTTTACAATCACTCCCCCTTACCACATGTAAGGTTACATTGGGAATCACACTCCCTTACAGACTTCAATATAACAGAAACTCACATGCTTTATTTTCTCAACTCAAACTCAAACTAACAATCTCAAGATCCTAATCTTAATTTTCTCACAGAAATACAATGAGTTTGGATGAATCAATAAACTACTCTCTCAAAGAGAGAATAAATAAACATTGAAGCTCTCGAAGAAGAAGATATCAGAGTCCTAAAGTTGTGCTCTGTTTTGTGTTCAGTGACTCTATCATCTCCGTCATCTTTTTCTCTAGCTTGAATGCTTTTCATTTATAGCCTAGACTTTGTTTGCTAGTCGTTGCTCAGAGTTTGAATAGCCATTAGAGTGTGATTTGTATCCATTACTCACAACTGCTGCTTTCATGGTCTGTCAGTAATGCTGCAGGCTGTATGTCCAATGTCTGTGAATTTACCCGTTGAGAGTCTGCGCTGGAGAGGAATTTATCGAACCATTTCCTGTTATTCAGTATAATGCAATATGGGAGCAGGTGAAATTCAAATTATTCCAGCATGAAAAAGGAAAGATCTTGTAAATGCTACGAGTAGCTGTGTCAAAAGAAATATGGACTCGAGTTTGCAAGACATCATTACTCGAGTTTTATCACATAGGAATAAATAGCTTAGTTGTAAAACTTCAAGTTTTGCAAAATGAGGATTCAAGTTCTAAAACAAGTAAAAAACTGGTCAGTTGAAAAGGTCCTTAAGACTCGAGTTCAGAATCTCAGGAACTCGAGTTCTGGAAAACTTTTAGTGAGGACTTGAGTTTGAATATCAAGTTCTTGAACTGATGAAATTTTGCAAGACATGGAACTCGAGTTTTGAAAAACAAAGAACTTGAGTTCTGTGAAAACTTACAGTCAGAGCTTCTAGTTTTCAAATCAATTTTTGAGAGACTGTTATGGAACTCGAGTTCTGAAAAACCTGAAACTCGAGTTTTATAACGTGATGTCAAAACAGTTGTGAAACTTGAGTTTTGAATAATCTAGAACTTGAGTTCTATAACATGATTGGAAAACTTGAAGCTGGAACCTCAAGTTTTGAATTCAACTTCTGGGACACAATTGAGAAACTCGAGTTCTGAAAAACCTAAAACTCGAGTTCTATAACATGATGAGAAAACTTAAAGTTGGACCCTCAAGTTTTGACTTCCAATTTTGAGACTCAGTTGTGGAACTCGAGTTTTGAAAACCATAAAACTTGAGTTCTTGAAATTGTTCATAAAACTTCTTTTTAAAACTTACAGTTCCAATTTTTGGTTTTGAAAAATAGTTATAGAACTTGAGTTTGGAAAACCTGGGACTCGAGTTTCAAAACTCTTCTTAACAGATTTAACACATTTTCAAAATCATTAAACCATATCCCAATTTCTGCCATAATTTGGGGTTTTTGTTATCATCAAAACAAGATATCAACATTCTCCCCCTTTTTGATGATGACAAAACCACAATGTTTGAAAACCAAAATTTTAAAGCATGAGTAAAATCTATCAGCTAAAAAATTTATGACAGCTAGCACAAGATAGAGATTATGGCAGTAGATTAGAAAATTCCACAAATTGAGCATAATCTAATATAAATAATAGCAAGTAGCAAGTATCAACCAGTTCACAATCAAACTATAATCTACAAGATAGAATGACAGTGCAGAAGACAAAGTAATCACAAAGCTATAAAGCATAAAAACAACTCAAAAACTTAGATTCTTCTCCCCCCTTTTGTCATCAGTCAAAGAGGGTGTGGAGGAGATGAAGGTGTAGGAATGTTTGGAGGTTCAGAGGTTTGAGGGACATAAGTCTCTGGAGGTGGAGGTGAGGAGGCCACAATGGGTGCATGAGAAGCTTGACCAGGTTCCTCAGGCTGAGCAGAAGCAGTAAAGTCTATCAGAGCCAACAATCTCTCAGAAGATGATGGCTCAGAACTGGGAGAAGCAGCAGTGGAAGTCTGAGAATTTCTTCTAATGAAATATTCAATGGATGAGAGTCTGAAATCTAAAGAAGCCACTGAGCTAGCTAAGGAATTCATGGTTTGTTCTAATGAAGCAACATAATTCTTTAAAGCTTCCATGTCTTCCATAAGTTCCTTCCCAGAGAAATATTCCATAGCTTTCTTTAACAATGTAGTCACAAGCCCCTGAGAATTACCATGAAAATCAGCTAAAAAGGCTTCCCCCAGTTTTTGAAATTTTGATTCTATAAATAGCTGGATGACACTCTGATTGGTGCTCTGTAACCCAGCAATAAATGCTTCTCCCAATTTCTTAAATTCTGTCTCCATATATGCCTAAATAGCAACCTGTACAAATGAAGGGCTGAGTGGCTCTGTGGAGGAGCTGAAGACTGAGCTTCATCAGGGCTTCGGGAAGTGGCAGAGGTAACCTTCCTCTTCTTTGAAGGAGCAACTACTGGTTGAGGAGACTTGATATCAATATTCATCCTATGAAAATGACTCTCCCTGAATTGAATAGGAGACAGAGGCACCTAATCTTCGATGAGGTACCAAATATCATGCAGCTCCATAATTCTTGAGACAAGGCAGGGGTAAGGCAATGGCATTTTCTTGGACTTTGACGTCACAAGCGTTTTCATTTCATTGAACATCATTTGTCCAATTTTCCTCTTTTCCTTTGACATGATAGAAGCTAAAAAGTTATAATCAGCAGAGGCAAGATGAGTGTAATTCTTGCATTTGTTAATCAAGTATCTTGAATAAATATAATGCATAGTCCTCTGTAACATTAGCATAGATGATGGTTCAAATTTCAACTCATCACCGAAATTTTCACCAGGTCTCAGCAATTCTTATACTTCAGTAGTGCTGAAATCTTTTAGAGACTAATCAAACTCATTTGTTCCCAAATAAACATATTTAGGGTTTCCCTAGTTCCTTTATTTCAATTTTATAGAGAGGATAAGCTAAAACCATGAAACCTAAGGAATTAAAAACCGAAAGGAAGGCTTGGTTTTGCCAAAGCTGATTGCAAGGATGCAAGTTTATCAAAGATCTCAATCCCCTGGACATATGATGTTTTGCCAAAACAAGCTTTGCAAATGATATCAGTTGTCAGTGACTTCAAATCATTCTCAGTCACAATCTCAGCCATTTTTCCTCCACTTTCTCCTATGCACCTCTCCCATTTCCTCATTATTTCCTTTGTACATTCTTCCATATGATCCACCATGTTTTGTAAATTCTAAACAATTAGGCATAAGCCACTATTTCATATAAAACAACTGTGTGAAGCATGCATGAACAGTGTGTTTGCTATTGCTTTCTCCAATTAACATACAATGTCAAGTAATGGTGTAATTTAAAAGTAATAGACAAAAATGCATCTATAATCCTTTCACTTTACAATGGGTTTTATTTTAGTATTTTAATTTTTCCCATAACTTAATGTATTCTCAAGTTACTTTGGATACGAAACTAATCTCTATAGAGCTGAGTATTACAATTAAAATTACCCAAATAAGTCCTTTTCTTGGATTTAAATTTGTGTTCTCTTTATAAGGTAAGATTGCTTATCATCTCAACTTATAAGCTTCTTTGCAAGGTGATACGCGTCATTGTATAAACGGCAGGATCGTTAGTAGTTAGCCATTAGGATTACAGGTAAACAATAGCTGTATAACGACTCGGGCACTATCATTGTAACAAACTCATCAAGCGGTGATGGGCTATATTAGAAAGAACGTATCTTGTAAGAAGGTGTCCAATAACAGAACTGATTTCTTTTCTCTCTTTCTCTCTCTCTCTCCTCCTTTCTCTCTCTCCCTCCTGCGCTCCGGCTTGTACCAGATTGGTATCAGAGCCACTCCGGCGATGGCGCCTGATACGAGATCCACCGAGTGACTTCATGACTTGGAGAGACGCATGGACACTCAGACAATGAAGCTCGACCAAAACACCACGGACATAGCCGACCTCAAATTCACAATGTCTCAGATCCAGACATTGTTGAAAGACCTAGCGGCAGGCGTCGCTTCCATTGTAGCTTCAACCTAGGGGGATACAAACGGAGGGTCATCCATCTCTCCTCGACGAAATCCTCATATCCAGTTTGGGTCATATGGCACGACGCACTCCTATTTTCCACCGACAAAAAAGACTCGGGTGGAATTCCCGCGATTTGACGGATCAGACTTCTGTGGCTGGTCCTACCGCTGCCGACAGTTCTTTATCGTTGATGCAACTCCTACAGAGCAATGGGTACGACTTATCAGCATTCATCTGGAAGGGAGGACTCTCAAATGGCACTTAAACCTTATGAAGACACGCGGTGAAGAGGACATATCATGGGAGAGCTATCTGACTCACATGGAGGTACGCTTCTCAAATGCTAAACACATTAACCCTATGGTTTAGCTTAAGCAATTGCAGTAAGTCACGAACGTGGATAAGTATATTGAAGCCTTTGATGATCTGTTAACGGAGGTTAATATTCCAGAGCACATCGCCATGGATTGCTTCCTAGGGGGACTTCGTCTAGACATCCAATCAGCGGTGGATGCCTCAAACCACCCAACTAATCAAGAATGTACGATCAATGCGTGGTGCCGTTTGCCACACAACTCCACCCCTGTTCGTTTATAGCAGGAAACCCACCACTACCAGTAGGGGGATCTTCCACGATTCCTCGTTACCAGAACATATCGATGAGGAACTTACTGTCGCCCGTTACCAGTGCATCATCGTCCTCTAACTCGTCCGTTAATAAACTGTCAGTGACTTTATCCAAAAGAGTCATGGAGGATCGTTGACGCAGGGGGCTCTGCTACTGGTGCAATGATAGGTACACCAGCTCCCACAAATGCAAGGAGTCTCAAACTATGATGCTTGTAGTATACGATGTGGAGGAAGACGATTTTGTTGACGCAGAAGAAACTCTAGCGCAGGGGAACCCCGAGGAATCTACTGCAGTGATTAATGCGCTTTTAGGTGAAGATGATGATACATCTATGCTCAGAGTAGAGGGCTTTGTCAAGAAACTAAGGGTTGAAATCCTCATTGATATAGGGAGTTCTCACAACGTGATTAACACTGCCTTGGTGAAGCGATTGCATCTACCTGTCCACTCGGATAGAGCATATCACGTGGGAGTTGCAGGCGGTCATACCATCCGGGTTGAGAAGACTTGTAAGGGCCTCTAATGGTCAATGACAAGGTCCATGTTTGAGGCTTTGGCTGGATTTGGGTCGCTTCAACATCATCTTGGGGGCCCATTGTCTACGACGGCTGGGCAGGATCATCCTAGATATGTTAAAGCAATTCATGGCTTCTGTTGTCATCCTCACAGTAAAAGAGTCTAGCACCAGAATTATCTTCCTCACAGCAAAGGAGTCTAGCAACTCTGTTGTCATCCTTCTCAGACGTTTTTGAGAAACCTTTATCGCTGCCTCCTTAGCGAGCTTTTGATCATCGCATCGTTCTGAAGGATGGCCAACCAGTGAGCTGGCATCCTTACAGGTATGGGCCAGTATAGAAGATGGAAATAGAGGCTAAGTACAGCAAATGCTCCAGACAGGGGTCATTCGTCCAAGCCAGAGCCTGTTTGCTGCACCAGTTGTATTGGTCTATAAGAAAGATGGATCATGGCGTTTCTGCGTAGATTACAGACATCTCAATGAGGCTACCATCAAGAACAAATTTCTGATTCATTTGATCGAGGAATTACTGAACAAACTGCATGGTGCTTGCTTCTTCTCAAAATTGGACTTGCGAGCAGGTTACCACCAGATTTACATGTACCCTCCTGATTGCAATAAGACAACATTCCGCACATATGAAGGCTCTATGGGTTTATAGTCATGCCCTTCGGCCTCACAAACGCCTCTACAACCTTTTAAGGTCTCATCAATTCGATTTTCAGGGCTCATTTAAGGAAGTTCATCTTGATTTTCTTTGATGATATTTTGATTTACAGTGCTAATTGGGAATCCCATCTCCAACACCTGCACCAAACCTTATCCCTCTTACGTACTCACGCGTTATTCGCTAAGGAGAATAAGTGTACTTTTGCAGCGTTGCAGGTTGAGTATCTGGGCCACCTTGTGTCCTCTTACGTACTCACGTGTCATTGTATAAACGGCAGGACTGTTAGTAGTTAGCTGTTAGGATTATAGGTAAACAATAGCTGTATAACGACTCAGGCACTGTCATTGTAACGAACTCATCAATCGGCGATGGGCTATATTAGAAAGAACGTATCTTGTAAGAAGGTGTGCAATAACATAAATGATTTCTTTTCTCTCGTTCTCTCCCCCCCCCCTTTCTCTCTTTCCCTCCTGCGCTCCGGCTTGTACCACAAGGGGTGTGTTTGTGTTCAATATATTGGGTTTGTAATCCCCCTTTGTAGCTACAGCAAGCTCTTGCAAAGGACTCAGATGACGATCTTTTGGACCATGGTTGAAGGTGTTTTGATTTTTGTATGTAATCTGCACTTTCATTTATTTTCCAGGATTTATGTATGAACTATTATTATGTAATGAATTTTCCAGTTTGGCGAAAAAATGAACAAAATTCAATAATGCGACTCCAAAAAAAAAGAACAAACATGTAATTAGCACTGCATCTTCAACTTGTGTACGAAACTTTAATTGTGACCCCAGATTCTGGGTTGCTAAACCACCAAATCCAAATTTATTCTTACTCATTCTGGGTTGAGAAATGTTAAAGGCAATCATGAGAGCGTATATTCATTCGCATACTCCTCTGATATACATAGGCTTTTATCCCACTAAGTCGAAATACATCCAAATGAATTTTGAAATTAAATAAGCGAGTTTACATAATAACATGGCGAATAACTGATAGAGAACCCTTTCATAATGAAGTCGTTGTGCCTGTGAAATCAAACACATCATCTATCAATTGAAATGTCAGTCATTGCACATCATCATAGGTAGGAAATTGATTTATAACAACCAGATAAATCCACACAGATATAAATATCTATCAAGTTTAATTTTGTATGTGGAACATATTTGTTCTTCCTCTAACCTTTTAACGGATATTTGAGCCAATTTAACCGAGTTATTAAAATTGCAGCATTTTTAAAAAAGCATATCTATTTTATACCATTCAGGACTTGATTGTGTGTGATGCTCCAAACGAAAAACTTCATTGCTAAAATTATATCTTAACCATGTAGTATTCCATGCTGCAGATATGAATTATTGTTAGTGAAATGCTGACATTCTATAGCAACTGAGAATCAAATACAGTATTAGGTAACATTCATCGATGGTCTTTCCTTCCACCTTATAATCTGTTTAGAATGGTAACTAATCAATCTTGGCAAATATTTGACATATTATGAAGTAATGAACCGCTAGTACCTAAATATATATCTTGGAATTTTATGCATTTGAAAATTCATCTGTGTTTATTTGGAAAAAATCGAATATTTACTTATCATTCAAATATATTGATTGATTGACAGAATAACCGTGTGATAGACAGAGGACCAACACATTTATCTAAAATAGCAACAAATCAAGTCAAATAGATTCTGGAAAAAAGAAAGCGACACAGCTTCATTTCATGTTATTCTGACATAAGATTTTTTTAAATGAACATAAAATCAAATGGAAAGGTTATCAAAACTTTATAATTTCAAAATTGAAATTGCACTTGCATTCCAAAAAACTTAACCAACAGAAAAGAGCATAATGTTCCAAAAACACAGATTAAATCGCATTATGCATCATAGGACATTAACCATTAGTAAGTCATGAATAGGCCAGAAAGCATTATTGACATATGTTATTACATGGTACTCCCGAATCCTCCATGACATGTAAGTTGTTGGAGTATGCACACATGGAAGTTGACAAGGGTCCTGTTTGGTAACACTTTTGGAAGCCCAAAAGCCTGTTCAATAGTTATTTTTCACAAAACAGGATAATTTCTTCACATATTTACATCGGCATATGTAAAAGTACTTCTCCACCACATTTTTAAACGGACCCAAGAACAATAACATGTTAAAGGCCCGATGCAATATTTTTGATGATTACATGTATCATTCTATTGGAGATAATTCTATTTGAAGCATTGTTGGTTATTAAATGTGGGAAATCAAACCTTAATTTTGCACATTGTAAGAAATCAGCCACTTTCACTATGTTCAATTCCTGGTAATCGCCTAATGCAATCATTTACACACATAGGAGTTCAATGGAGTCTAAATCTTGTTGACTGGAGCCCAAATGTATGGTACAATAGTCCATTCAAGTTGGAAACATGTTACAAGCCCAAATAAATGTCCAAATGGACCATGCATGCTTAAGAACATGAATATTACGGGAAAAATCTATTCAAAAGGTGCAAAAATTGAGTCTTTTATTTAAATTTTTATTAATGTATTTCTTTGATCTAGATATTTAAATAAGAACTTGAGCTCAATTACAGCCATTAAGACATTTTTGAGTTATTTTCAGTTTCGGCATAGCTCTTGGGAAAATAGAGGAAGATCAGCTAGACATGAGGCAGGTTTCAGTAACAGCAAGTAGATATCCAAGAGTTGCCATGGCTGGGATCAAGATCAGCAAAGAAAAGTGGACAGAGGAGCCGCTGGAATGGTCTCGTTGAGGTAAGGAGTTGTGAATGGAGAGAGCTAGAGCTGTGATGATGTAATGCTGATTAGAAATGGCAAGGCAAAGGAGGTCTGGAAGTCGAATCAGGTGAAACGCTGCGCTGGACAAAGGTGACGAGCTGGATTTATGCAGAGCTGTGTGTGTAATTAAAGTCACGCTGGTCAGAATCAACACGATGAGATGGAGAGAGCTTTTGACCCAGGAGAACAATGATTTTTGAGCCACGGTATTGACTGAATGTGGCTGACGATGTTCTGTTCAGAAGTTGAAGAAGACTGAGGTGGCATCTCAGATAATCATCATCTAAGAGCATGAATAAGAGATATACGAGACAGAAATCAACCAGTGAGATGAGCATAAGACAGAGAGAAGCGATCGCCTCTCACAGTGATTGAATCTCCAAACTGCATAGTGTTCTCCTCAAATGTGTGCTGGTTGTTATGGACAGATGGAAGGAAGTGATGGGGGCTTGCAAAAATCTCTGTAGCTCAGTGTAATCTGTCGCCAGGAGAGTAAGTGTCTCGTGGGTAAAGTGATGAATTCTCTGGATAAAAGGATTGTTGGTTCAAAAGGTGACACCCCCTCTTTGCGCTTTTTCCAGTTGGTTTCTAATTTTGTAACTCGAAGCTGGAACTATCACTACTAGAAAAATACTATTTAGCGACGGAAAATCATCGCTAAAATGAGGGTTGCTAATATTTTCCGTCGCTAAATGGAAATTTTCTGAAGGAAACTAGCCATTTAGTGATGGATTTTTCCATCTCTAAATGGTATTTTTCTGGTAGTGTATTCAGTTAGTTTTTAACTGAATTAGTTTCTCTTGTTTCCTCTTTCTCTTGGTGCCACTGTTCCTTTTTCTTTACAGATTTTCATACGTGTTGATACCATATTTTGATGATAACAAAATGATTAACTTGTGATTTTAGAAATCATGAAGTCTAAATTGCTTTTGCTAAGTGTTCATGATTAAGAACTCAAGTTCTGTGAGTGAGTAATCGAGTTCTATCTTCTCAAAGCTGATAAGTTTCAACACTTCTAGTTGAAACTCAATTTTGTGTGAAAGTATTGATAATACTTAAATGTTATGTTTTTAAACCCGAGTATTTGAGCTTTAGGAACATATTAAAATCCAATACTTTCAGACAGCACTCGAGTTATTATTAAAGTGTTGACAATACTCGAGTATTGATTGTTTGCACTCGAGTATCGTAAGGTAAAACTGATTCTGTCTTTCAAAACTCTTAGTGGAAACTCGAGTATTATGTTGAAGTATTGACAAAACTCGAGTGATGTTTTGTGAAACTCGAGTATTGGAACTCAAATTGGTTTATAACTAAATACTTCTAAGTGAAACTCGAGTATTGCAATAAGAGTATTGTCAATACTCGAGTTCTGATTTGTAATACTTGAGTATCGAGTCTTATTTTCAAAAAACAGCACAACACTTGAAGTAGAAAACTCGAGTTACAAATGGAAGTGTTGTCGACACTTGAGTATTGGTTTCTAATACTCGAGTATCGGGCTTTTCCTTCTGAACAAACGCAACACTTGCATTAAGAAACTCAAGTTATGTTAAAATGTTTGTCAACACTTAAGTACTGTGCTTAAATACTCCAGTATTGAAGTTTTTCCAAAATGTTTTCACATCAAATTTCATCTTGAAAACTCGAGTATCAACTAAAAGTGTTTACAAAACTCGAGTACATGATTACAACACTCGAGTATTGATGGATTCTTTCTACACTCTTAAGGTAACTCGAGTACTGAATCAAAGTCTTCTGCAACACTTCAAGTAAACGCTCGAGTTACTTCAAAAGTGTTATAAGAACTCGACTATTGAGTCTAAAACTCGAGCACTGCCTCATGAAATTCAAATTTACTCTTGCTCTTTCTGATTAACACTCGAGTAATGAAAAACAAAACTCGATTATTACTTATCTGACACAGTATCAGCCTGACAGCTAAGCCTAACGTTTACCAAAACTTTCCTCTTTCATGTCTACACTTTATGAACGTTACATGTTCTAATAAATGCTTCGTAGCTCTTTCATTAAACAGCCCAGGACGTCTGAGGAATGAAGCTGAGCATTTATTATTTACGCCGCCTACAGTTGAACATCATTCAATGAAGCATTAATGACAGTTCAACGAATACAGCTATTCTGAGTAACGGACACCTTCATCACTCTAACGGCTATTCAAACTCAGAGTAATGGCTATTGAATGCAGTCACGGCTATAAATAGAGAAGTCTAAAGATAGAAGAGATGACAAAAAAAGAACTCAATACGCAATTACTCTTTGCAACTTTCTTCTGTCATTGTATCCATAAATTCTCGAGAGCTTCATTGTTTTATAATCTACTCTTCGAAAGAGAGTCTATTTTATCAAATTCATTGTAAATCTGTGTGACATTCAAGGTTGGGACCTTTAATCATTTGGGTTAAGTCTGAGCTGAAATACAGAGTGCGAGAGACTCTGTTTTAGTACGTATTGTAAGGGGGAGTGTGTCTTTAGTTGTAAAGGACCTGTGAGCCTTGATTATTGTTGGATAGTGGATTAGAAATCTCAGAGGAGCTTTGAGGACTGGACAGAGGAGCTTTGTGGACTGGACGTAGGTCAAGAGGACTGAACTAGGATAAATCACTTGTGTTCATCATCTTCTTGCTCTCTCGGTGACTTTGTCTTTAATTCTGTACTTGAAGTTTTAATTTTAAGGCTAAAGTATACTTTTAGTCCTTTATGTTTGCGTCAGGTTTCACTTTAGTTCTTTAAGTTTAAAAAGTGCACTTTTACTCCCTCAAACTTAATGCTGTTAGTTTCTCTTAACGGAAATTGTTGACTCAGAGATTAAAACTATATCCACTAATCCATAATTAAACTACAATAATCCAAAATAAAGGTTTAACTTCATAAATTGAACATTCCCATTAATAAAATAAGGGCTAAAAGGCAAGATAAAAGATATTGGAAAGAGGAATTAGAGGGAGAAACTAAATAGTCGGTGCCGAATTCACATCTATGTTTCTAATATTTCACATCTCCAGTCTCAAGCTCCCTCCACCCTTCCTTTTACCCTTTAGTGCTCCTTTATAAGGTTTTGAGTGATTGTTGTCGGTGCATCCCTTTATTATATTTCATGATATCTTCAAAATAAGATATATGAGTAGATTTTGTAGAAAGATTACGTTTTATCCTAGTAACCAAATTTAGGGGAAATTGTATTAAATAAATTAAATATACTTCAGATATTCACAAATATGATTTAATATATCTAAAATTTGTATGTATTTAATCTTAAAATATTCACTTATCAGTTCTACAGAAGATGATGCTTTAATTAAATTTTATAATAAATATAATTTTTACTAATTTACCCTTAATTATATTAAAACCCTAATTCTGGCTAAAATGATTTTGAAGAATTTAAGAGTTTTATTTGCTTAATTACCTCTTCTACACACACACATCATACAAATGCCTATTATAAGTTCATTTTCAGAAGAAATTGTCTTAAATATAAGTCCATATAGGTGTTATTAATTATTGTTTCTAATCTTACTCTCATTTAATTTGTGCTAGAAAGAGATCATGATTTGTAAATGTAGAGAGAAAGCGGGGAAATTGATTTGTAAGAAAGACCAAGGTAAGAATTGTATCATAGAGTGCGTATGTCAAGAAGAGGAAGCGGCACTAGCTCAATTTTTAATCGAATGCTCGCTATCAAAGTTTGGTGGGCCAAAATCTATTCGGATACTCGCTGTCAATAAATCTTTCATTCGGATTCCTCCACTGTATTCTTCAACTCTTAATTTTAACCGGTAAGAGATCTTAGCTTTACTTATTGATTTTTCTAATGTCAACATTAAGGTCATTCCAATATCAGTTTTTTTACAACTTCTTAGGAACTCGCTTCAATTCTAAGACTCTATGTAATTTGTAAACTTATATTATTTAATATCATTCAGTCTTCTTATTTATTTAAAAAAGAAGTTGAGCTACTCATCGAATGAGTCACTTGCCACTGGCCACCATTTCAAGGGTGCTTTCATCATTTCAAAGGGTGCTTTCATTATTTGAATACGCGTACTCGTTCTAATCCATCCACGTGTTGATAATTTTATCCAAAGCAGGAAAAAAACCACAGTAGATAATGCCTTCATTTACTTACAGACAAATCCAATTTTAAATGCTCAATATGGTTCTTCGTGTATTTTTGTCTTATCTTCTTCTATGACCACTACAAATACTGTTCAGCAATGTACGTATAATCTCCATCTATGGATCTCCTTCGCTAGTTTTATATCCTTATCACCTTTTAAAGCAAAAGATGAATATGAAGCCCTTTATCTTGTGTCTCTTCCTTGGGATGTTACTCATCTCTGCCACTGCAACTGTTCAGCCTTCTAATCAAGAGACGAAAGGTAATTATATTATTTTATTAAACAGTAATTTAATATACCATTATTGTATTATCTCATTATCTTTATATAGACTTGCTGTGATTTCTAAATTTCTTTACTGTTCCTATAACTGATACATGGCTTTCAACTGAAAATTCAAATTTTGATTCGTTGAAAAGATCAATGCCAGGTCTATAGTAATACAAGATGAGTCCTCAGTGATGCATGCTAGGTTTGAGATTTGATTCCCTATGCATGATGACTGCCATCTAAATTTCACGTATGTATGTGACTATATGTACGTATTATATATATATATATATATTATATACACACACTTTAAAGGATTTTGATATTTTCATGGCTATTAGATGGTTGTGTCATGCATTGCCCAATAACCTGGTAAAAGAGACCTTCTATATAAATAATCTGGAAAACATACAAATTTGGTCCTCTAACTAAGATTTCAATTTGATGTTCTAATTTTATAGAATATCTTTTGATTTCTCTAACCTTAATACCCTCAAAGATGATATTTTTACACTAATCATAATTATTTTTAGAAATAAGCTTGATTAGTGCATCAGCATTTGAGAAAATAATTTCGCCGACGTTTAAAATTTTTATGTAAATGACTGAAAATACATTATAAAATTCAAGGACCAAAATGAAATCTTGTAAGAAATTGAATTACTAGGAAAGTGTGCTTTTAGCTAAATAATTCTATATATAAAATGACAAATATTGATTTTAGTTATCCATGTTCACATGTGCAGTTGTTTCAGCAGCTGAAGAATCAAAGACGGAGACCTCTGGTTGGGGAGGGGGAGGAGGACCTGGTGGTGGCAGTTGGGACGGCGGTGGAGGTCACGGAGGATGCAGGTGGTGCTGCCGTAACCATCGGTGCGGGTGTTATTGCTAAAACCATCATAAACAAAAGAAGTGACACTACTGCAGAAAATGACTGGAACGAATATATGTATAATAGCTAAAAGCTAAGAAATAAAGCATAGGGACAGCCCCTTTGCTAAGGTTGAGCTGTCTAGGGTCAACGACAATGAGTCTGCGAAATGTTATGATATATAGTGCCAGCTATGTGAGCTGTCTGAATAAATGAATTTACATTTATAGTATGAATCTGAAGCTGCCTGTTAGTTTTGTTTGTTAAAAGTATATCAATCAAGCTGGAGTTGAATTATATTCACCCACTAGCAAACTTTGAACAATATAAACTTTGTTTGACATAAATTAAGGAAACCTTTAAATTTCATTAACTTAACTATAAAATTTAACAACTTTATACTTAATCCATATTTAATATATCATAATGCTCATGAGATGAAAATCAACACGATCGCAAATGAAGGATAAAGCTGTGTATTAATATAAAAAATTTAATAAAGTAACTTATAAATATGATTAAAAAACTCTTTTCATAACTATTCTACTTATAAGTCACTTTATTAAAATAAGTTAATCTTTTCATGATGTAGTAATGACATAACTACATCATATTTTATCTTTTCATAATTCACAAATAGTCTTTTCTTTTTATAAAAAGATAAAATAATATTAATAAAAATAATAATTCTCATATAGAACGGCCAAATTATTATTATTTTGATTAAGAGAATTATATCACAATTTAATCGGGGGCTAATGAAATGTATCTTAAAATAAACAAAACTAGAAGCAACACAACAACACCTAATAAATATTCACTACTGCAGACAGGATTCTTTGCGAGCTATGGAGGGCATTTTCAGTTTGTTAAAATAAATAATCCAATTGACAACGATTTTTAAAATGCATGATTAATTTATTTTAATAAGTTAGATATTTGTAAAAGGTGATTATCAATTGCATTACTATCATCGTAAATAGTTAATAAAGTATATTAATTTACGATACAAAAACATGGAGTCAAAGCTTAATATTTATTTTGGATTAATATGCAAAATTGTCCTGACATAAATATAGTACTCAAGAGTGGTGTTAGTCTAAATGTTTTTTTTTTGTATTCAATGCTGATATGAAAGTTTTAAAAATGAGTAACTTTGCCTCATCTTGTTAAAAATTGATGTTGACTACTAATATTTTAATATTAAAGGGTAACATTATTCTATTTTAACGCTTTTAGGATAACACTGAACAAAAAAAAATTTCAGGGCAACTTCACTCTCAAGTGAAATTTTTTTAGGTAAATTTACACTATCTCCAATTTCCATCATTATGTCAAGATGCATTAATAATGGCTCAATGGTCATTAGTCATTATGTATTTTAGGAGTAAGAGGCTCAACTGACGGGTTGTTTTCTGGAGCTTTGGCTATCGGACCATCAGAGGGCTATGCCTTTTATTTTTTAAAATATTTGAAGGAACTTTTTGTAAAAAGACAAAACATTTCAAAATTCCATTTCAATACTTGTAACCAATTTGGGATTATTAAATTTTGAATCACAAAAATATAATTTCCAAGTTCATCTAGTATTTATTTGAGATTTTTTTTCTAGACATAAATACTTTTACACTAGTAGAAAGTAATTTACCTCCGGATTTCAAATCCGCAGGAAAAATATGTGTAACCTTCCAAGTGTATCAAGCATTTTCTGGCCTGGAATTCCCAGATATCCATGTTATTTATTCTTTTGGAAGACTTCTATATGTGTAATCAAGAGCCAGGATATATACTGCATGTTGATTTCAGCTGCATTAACAGGTATTGGTTCTGCTGGAAAACCGAAATATATGCTTCCCTGAGTAATAGCTCATTTATTACTTCATTGTTTGGCAGCAGTTGCTTCCTATGAAATTAGTTGACAAAATCTTTCAATTGTTTGGGGTCCTTGGTGAGAGATATGGGCTGCCCTGTGAATTTTAGAACAGTTTCTCTCCATATGGTTTGTAGTGTTGGAGGAAAACAAGACGGAAAATCATTGTGTCAATTCATGGTCTTTTGTGTGCTTTGATGACTTTGGCTTTTATATTTGGTCTAAGGACTCAAAATTATCTTCATGCACCCATACTTCTTTGTTATTTTTGACAAAAACTATTATTGAGTGATAATGTAATTTTGCATTCATGTTAGGAGTGATGTATGTTTATCCCTTCCAAAAATAATTTTTGTGGTTCAGCTTTCCTGGATAAGCTTTTCATGCATGAATAAGATGCTCTTTTTTGTTGGCTATCTTCCCACTTTTAGTGCATTCAAAATTCTTCATTATAATTAGTTCATTTGATTTGCTTGTTATTGTTTATGCTTGTCAAGTCGTTACCAAAGAAAATTTTCTTTGTTAGAACATGTATATCCAAGAATTTCTTTCTCTCTTTTTTAGATTGGATAAATTGAAGAAAGGATTTAAATTTTCAACCCCTTGGTCACATGATATAAGAAATTGTTGGAAATTGTGCCATAGGGGCCAATCATTGTCCTCAGACATTGTTTTGTTTTAATGTATTTTCTCCATTTAATTATCATGTTTTTTCATATTTATTATGATAATTACATCTATAGACGAATTATGAATATTGTATTAAATGTCCTTGGTTGATTGTCTATGCGGGAGCATAGATAAAGTAAGACCAGTATGACTTTGATAAGGTATGGGATACAAGTCAAAGTTATAGGCACTTGTAAGAGTACAAGGTACTAAACCGACCCACAATAAGAAAGCTGCATAAATTAAGTCATTAACTTATCTCATATGTGATCACGTCATAATGCCCTTTGACATGAAATCATTATTGATTCCTACATGAGAGTCATTGAGCTTTGACCTAGTCAAAAGTCACCTTTGACCGGATAATAATAAAGGTTATAATCGGGCTTAAGGGTCTTTTATGTGGAGGAATATGAGTGATCAAGATGGGATTTGTCCCTTGCATTAGCTGAGAGATATTATTGGCCCCTCGATGAGTGAGTCTGAGAAATGTATGGCCATACTGTAATGGAAAGGAATTCTTGTTTCTTTGATCAGACCACTCAGGGATCGAGAAAGTAATGGTCATGAATATGAGGATGATGTCATTCATGACTCATCCTTGACCTAAATATCGTGTGACAAAAGGGACATGATGTGGTTACATGAAAGGTTGTGTCGTATTAACGATCCTCATGTGATTGATTTGGGTAGTCGCAACATCTTGCTAGAAGCCACTTGTGACTTGTGCGCTAACACTGAATTTAGCCCACTGCTAACTTTATATGGGCCTACAGGGTCGCATGCAAGAACAGCCCAACATGAGCTTTAATTCTAGGGTTTATTCGAATTATATATATAGAAATTCTAAATGACAAGAATATTATATGTTGTTTTCAATATTTAATTTATTTGATAAATTAAATAACTAATATTGATATTCAGATTTAATTTATAAAGATAAATTAAATTCATTGGCTCATTATTTGGATTGATATTCAGATTTAATTTATAAAGATAAATTAAATCATTGGCTCATTATTTGGATTGATTATATGGATATGATTTGATCAAATCAGATTAATTCAAATTATAATTACAAAATTTGAATTTCATGTTTTGAATTTCAAATTTCGAATTTCAAGATTACTGAAGATTAATCTTGAATATCTTTTTAATTTGAATTTCAAAATTAATAAAGATTGATCTTGAATATCTTTTGAAATTCAAATTTCAAGATTAATAAATATTAATCTTGAATATATTTTGAGATTCGAATTTTTAAGATTAATAAAAGATTAATCGTAGATGATGATGCTCTTCATGGGTTTTATAAATATGAAGACTCATGAGTAAGATAGATATGCAATTCGAATTTGATAGTGAGCCACATAAACCCTAGAGAGAAAGTGAGACGTTAGAAGCACTAGCACGTTACCATTGTTGGGCGTGGATACCGATAGAGGGAGACGATAAGAAGCATCGGCTCCTTGAGATCGTGTTCAAGAACACTGAAGAGTTCGAGAAGGCCGCGAGTGTTGAGAACTGAAAGAATATCCAAACACAAAGGAAGCTATGAATTCAATCGAAAAGGTATTACACTATATTCTCGGTCTAAACGCCTTTGTCAAATCCATACGTAAGATTATAAAATTTTAATTTGTAATCGTTTCTTCCGCTGCTTGTATGTTCTAATTCCAACAGAAATGTCTCACAAGAATCAACCAACAGAGTAGTAGTGGCGCATCGCTCACATGATCAAGGGGGTTATTGCTAGAAGAAATGTCTCACAAGAAGCAACCAGCAGAGTAGATCAAGGGTGTTATTGCTAGATGAAGCAAGGAGTGCCTTGGACTTAGAGTCCGAGAGACTTGTTCAAATTGCTCTAAGAAATTAATACTAAAATTTTTATGTTTCTTTGTAATAAGTGCACATGTATATTATGTTTCTTTGTAATAAAAGCTTTAGGTGAATTTATTAAATTCAAAGATAATTTTTAAAATTTTTTTTTCAAATGTTCCTACCGATTTTCTTGCAAATTTATTACCTGCGGATTTTTCTACTGATTTTTACCTGTGGAGGAAATAAATTTCCACAAACCAATCTGTAGGAAAATCCCCAAGAATCATTTTTTCTGTAGTGTTACTTGTTCCAATAATTCTCTAAGTCCTCAAGATAACATTCGATAATGGTTTCTCAATTTTTTGGGTCATTAAATAATTTTGATACTTATTTTTCTCCTCTATTTTCTTAGAACTGAAATATTTTTTGGGCCATTAACTAGTTTTCAAAATTGGGAATATATTGTAGAGTCGAACTCGTAGCCTCTTATCTAAGGCAGAACTTAAAGTGGTGTTTGCTATTAGATGATCCAATTGACTCCAACACATTGTTAATTTATTTTTTTCTTTATGTTATATTAATATTATTATCATAAACCTTAAATACACATTAAACTAGCATGTATTAAATCAAAATATATTCCCAGATCTCAACCTATTTATCTTGCGACATTTAAGGAAATATTGAAGCTCCTTTTAGAAAATGAAATTATTTGCCTCTTTCTTTCCACCCCTTTTATCTCCCTACAATGAAATACACCAATCAAAAATTCTCTTTGAAAAGTTGTAAAATAATGTTGCACTTAAGTAATTATAACTAATTTCATTAATATAATGAAACGAGTTAATAGGACTTTACTAAAAAGACTGGATTGAGTACTCATGAGGACATCAATGAAAGGATTAATCCTTCCTACGAATCACACACCAATAGAGAAAAAAGATCATTTGACTTGCTTCATCATTGATACAACATTTTTTATATAATACTTCAATTTATATATAAATATAAATTATCAAATTAATACGTAGTTGAGCTTCCCATAATCCATGGATATTATAAGTTCAATCTTTTAAATTTTAGTCGGTTCTGAATTGTAGATAAATGGTTATTAAATTCAAGCTTTCAATATAATATTTATCTCTCATGGAGATGTATGATTAAAAATATATCAATTGATTTCCAATAAGTTGGATATGTGAAACTTATTGGTGAGTTAATCAATCAGTAATTTTAAGCATGCTTTTTGTATTAGTATGGCTTATTCTAAACTCATTAAACTTTTGTAACCCAATAACACTAAGCTCCTTCCTTATGCTTTCTTAAGCACAAGGTTAGTTATTTTAAACCGTCTATGGGGTACAACGGGTGCATGAGCCATAACTTACTTGCTTGAATATATATTTAAAACCTAATGTTCTATTAAGTTAAACTATTTACTCATATACTCTATTCTATCCCTATTAAAGACACTTAACATGCCAATAATTTTATTTGAAAATGAAACAAATAAATTTAATCAAATTTAAAACAGTGATAACATCTTGAGAAGAATATATGAAAATCGCACCAAATTTTGAATAAGGACAATCTTAAAAACTGTAATTAATACTTGGCAACTTATATAATGCAATCATTTCTTGTAAAAAGATAAAAATAACAATAAAAGAGAAACACTATAACTGAGAAACAAGAATTGAATTCAATATTCCAGACTATAAGTGAGGGTTAAACCATGATATATTCTGTATAGTGCAGATAGGGATATATGTGTAAATTATAGTGTAAATCAGTTAGAACGTTTTGCTGTTATACAGATGGTATACGTGGAGGGTCACTATAGGTTCTGTTAGGATCCCTCCAACTGCATTGCTTCTGGAATTATGTATTGAATGTTTATATAAAGCCTTTCCTGTGCACTTGAAATATTATCGAGTGCATAAGGTTCATTCAATATCCTTCGCATTTCTTTCTTGGTATCAGAGCGGGAGAGCGATCCACCATGTCTTCATCTTCTTCTTCCTCCGTTGAATCCGCTTCCCCTGTTGCACCTAGATCATACACCATCTTTGGTTCATCAAATCAAACCACCGCGGTCAAGCTGGATCGCTCGAACTTCCTAATCTGGGAGTCTATTGTACTCCCCCTGATAGAAGGCAATCGCCTGGAAAGTCATATTGATGGTTCGGCCAGTCCACCTCCGAAGCTTGTTCCAGATGCTGCTGGATCAAAACCTAACCCGGCCTACACCGAATGGTTCACGGTTGATCGTCTCCTTATTGGCTGGCTGCGGAATACGATGACCATGGATGTGGGAGCACAGCTTCTTCACTGTCAAACTGCAGCTGAACTCTGGGCAGAAGTTCGTAGTCTCACATGTGCGTCTACGAAGGCACGAGTCATGGTGGTAAAAAATGAGTTACATAACACTCGGAAGAACTCTCTGACAATGGATGAGTATCTCAATAAGATGAAAGGCTTCTCAGATGCACTTGCTCTTGCTGGATCTCCAATGGCGACAGATGATCTTATTCTTCACACCCTTAATGGCCTTGACGCTGAATACAATGCTATAGTCGTCAAGCTTGTTGACAAAACTGATCTCTCTTGGATTGAGGGACAAGTTGCCCTTCTGGCTTTCGAAACAAGATTAATGCAGCTGAATCATTTTTCAACACTGAGTATTCAACCTCGGTAAACCTTGCTCAGCGAGACGATCATCCTGGTCGTGATCGCGCCAGAACCTGGCATGGTGTTTCTCGCAATTTTCGCAGTGGTGGTCGAACTCGTGGTCGGAGAGGTGGACGTCCATTCTGTTTGTACTATCAACGGCCAAGTCATACAATAGCTACTTGTTACTATCGCGATGATCATAATCTGCCTCCTGAGTTCCCTGGACGTCTCTCATCACCTCAGGCTCACTTTGCAACGTCTTATTCCGCCGTAGATCCTGCCTGGTACATGGATAGCGGAGCAAACTATCATATCACTCCACAACCTGAGCAGCTTGATTACATTACTCTGGTCGGTAAGTCCCATATTACTACCTGCACTGGTAAGAAGAGTTCTGTTCGAGGTATTGGTTCTTTATCTATCCCATGTGCGAAATCCAAAATCATTCTCAAAGATGTGTTATACGTACCTTCAGCTAATAAGAATCTGATGAGTGTCAATAAGCTAACACAAGACAATCGTGTTCGTGTGAACTTTACTAATAGAAGTTGTGATGTGAAGGATCTGGACATAGGCTCACTCCTGATTCAAGGGACACCCAAGGGAGGTCTGTATCCAATGCTGGCAAAACGGGAACTGGAGCACAACGTTCAACCTGAGGTTCTCTCGACTCAAGCATCAAACTCAACTTCTGCCTTTAAGCATTGGCATCATGTTCTAGGACACCCTAGTGTTAAAGTTTTAAATCAAATTCTGCAAGATTGTAATGTTCCAAAAGTATTAAGTGATGAAACCTTTGTGTGTGAAGCTTGTCAACTTGGCAAATCAAAATTTCTCCCGTTTTCCAACTCTGTGTCTCATTCCTCTTCTTCATTTGAGTTAGTTCATACGGATCTATGGGGCCCAGCTCCAATGCCTTATACGGGAGGCCATCCCTATTATGTTCATTTCTTGGATGATTACAGCCGTTATACTTGGTTGTACCCACTGAGACATAAGGGAGAAACACTGCAAGCCTTTAAACACTTTAAAGTGTTTGTTGAAAATCAGTTTAATGTGAAGATTAAGGCGATCCAATGTGATAATGGCATTGAATTCAAGCCAATCATTCCTATTGCTCAAGCAGAAGGCATTCAGCTCAGGTTCATGTGTCCATATACGTCAGCTCAAAACGGCAGAGCTGAACGAAAACATCGCCACATAGTAGAAATGGGATTAACATTGCTTGCTCATGCTCACATGCCACTCACATTTTGGGCTGAAGCTTTTCAAATGGCTGTCTTCCTTATCAATCGACTGCCTACGCCAGTTCTACAACACCAGAGTCCTCTGTTTTTGCTCAAGGGAACAGAGCCAATTTATTCAAAACTCAAACCATTCGGCTGTGCCTGCTATCCTTGCCTCAAGCCATACAACACTCACAAGTTTGAATTCCGTAGTAAAAGATGTGTATATATAGGTCCTGCATCACAACAAAAAGGACACAAGTGCTTAAGTGTGTCTGGGAAGGTGTTTGTCTCCAGACATGTTGTTTTTGACGAGTCCCTGTTTCCTTTCATGACTGGTTTCATGGACGCACATAAGCATGATTCTTGTTTGTCTGAGCTCCCAGTCGTGATTCAATTGCCACAGCATTCTTCCCAGGTAACGCAACCTGAAGATAATGCTATCCTGCTGCAGCATAGTGACAGCACTGAACGACGCACTCCATTCTTAGAGCCACAAAGGTCGTCGTCGTCCTCTACTGAGGCAGAATCTCATCCACTGTCAAGTGATGAGTCAGGCCCAATGTCACCATCGGTTAGTTTGCTACCTTTGGACCAGCCCAATACACGGCCCACTAATCTGCATTCTATGATTACTAGGGGAAAGGACGGCATTTCAAGGCCTAGGTATCCCTATATCGGGTTACTCAAAGCTGAAGACTCAATCACCTTAGCAGAAAGCTCAGAACCCCGTTCTGTTCGCGAGGCGCTATCATCTCCAGCCTGGTTAAAAGCAATGACGGACGAATTCGATGCCTTGAGCCGAAACAAAACGTGGGTGCTTGTGCCATCTCAGAACCAAAAGCTCATTGATTGCAAGTGGGTCTTCAAGACTAAGTTCAAGCCAGATGGTTCCATATTAAAGTATAAAGCGCGCCTGGTCGCAAAAGGGTTCCAACAGACTCCCGGAGTTGATTTTGGTGAAACATTTAGTCCGGTGGTTAAGGCAACAACGATCCACTTAATTCTCACATTGGCCATTACTTACGAATGGGAAGTTCGGCAATTAGACGTCAACAATGCATTTCTGAATGGGCCAATGCGTGAGGAAGTCTTTATGCGTCAGCCAGAGGGCTTCACTGATCACCAGAGACCCAACCACGTCTGTAAGTTGAGAAAGGCAATTTATGGTCTACGCCAAGCTCCAAGAGCTTGGTTCGACCGTTTGAGACTTACCTTGCTAAATTGTGGTTTTAAGAATGCTAAGAGTGATATCTCACTGTTCATGTTTCAAAATCCCAAGTTCACTGTTTTCATTCTGATCTATGTTGATGATATTTTGGTAACTGGGAATAGTCCTGCTTATGTGGATGATTTTGTTCAGAAATTAAATCGCATGTTTTCTTTGAAAGACTTGGGGCAGTTGTACTACTTCCTTGGGTTAGAGGTTTATCGAAATCAAAGTGGAATCTATTTGAATCAGGCCAAGTATGTAATCGATCTGTTAAAGAGATTTGGTATGGATGACTGTGCACCAGCAGCAACCCCTATGGTCACAGGGAGGTTGATCTCTTCATGTGATGGTGATCTGCTTGATAACCCTACTGAATATAGACAAGCAGTAGGATCCTTACAATACCTTACCACCACACGACCTGACATAGCTTACTCTATAAATAAGCTCAGTCAGTTTCTTTCACAACCAAGAACAAGCCATTTCCAAGCAGTCAAAAGAGTCTTCAGATACTTGAAAGGCACTTATAGTCTTGGTCTGCATCTCAAACATTTAAGAATCTGAAATTGTATGTCTACACTGATGCAGGTTGGGCGTGTGATGTTGATGATAGAAGGTCCATGGCTGGAATGTGTGTATTCTTAGATAACACTCTTATTTCTTGGTCATCTAGAAAGCAAAAAGTTGTGTCTAGATCAAGTGCAGAATCAGAATATAGAAGTTTAGCAGATGGCTTAGCTGAAGTCAAGTGGATAAACTCCTTGCTGTTTGAAGTTGGTTTGTTTCTTAGAAGGTCCTCTATCATCTGGTGTGACAATCTTAGTGCTAGAGCCTTAGCCTCAAACCCGGTTCAACATGCCAGAAGCAAACACATAGAAATTGATGTACATTTTATAAGAGACCTTGTTCAATCTGGATTTGTTGATATCAGATACATTCCTTCAGCACTCCAACTTGCAGATTGTCTTACTAAGCCTCTGTCTCAGCCTCACCTTCAATTCTTCAGAAGCAAACTCGGGTTGGCAACTGCACCCTCTCGTTTGAGGGGGAATGTTAAACCATGATATATTCTGTATAGTGCAGATAGGGATATATGTGTAAATTATAGTGTAAATCAGTTAGAACGTTTTGCTGTTATACAGATGGTATATGTGGAGGGTTACTATAGGTTCTGTTAGGATCCCTCCAACTGCATTGCTTCTGGAATTATGTATTGAATGTTTATATAAAGCCTTTCCTGTGCACTTGAAATATTATCGAGTGCATAAGGTTCATTCAATATCCTTCGCATTTCTTTCTCTGAGAAACACTAATTATATTTATAAGGCTCTAGAAAATAATAAAAATAATAAATTCGAATTGAAACCTAATCCCCATCTTAAATTGAAAAGATGAAAATAACAATAAAATAATCTAGGTATCCTGATTTAATAAATAACCTAGATATCTAGATTTATTAAGATGACGTGGAATAATAACTAAATCATCTAGATATTGCTTTCATCATTTCCCGCCAGTTGAAGGAACTCTCCACCGGAGAGGTAGACAACTGGTACTTATCAAGCAAGGTGGAGTCTACATCTGAATGGCCCTTCAGCAGGAAGTGGGGAGACAGGAGCATGATGTGGCTGGGTACCTGCAAAGCCATCAGAATGAAAAGGGGGCAGCTCAAAAGTTCCCCAACAATAAATAAGATCCTCAATATTAAATACCGAACTAATAGGCATATATGGATGTAATTCTAACAAATAAGCATTGGGCACCAATTTCATAGCAACGCGGAATGGGCTAGAGGCGCATGCATGCAATTTTCTGAAATGGCTTCTTTGGGATTCTCTCTAGGCGTATTTGAGCCATGACGTAGTCTCCCACATCGAATTCCTTGTGGAAGCAATGGGCGTTGGCAGCCAACTTATACTCATTATTGCTTACGTGAGACCTCAGCATGAATGGGTGTGAAGGCGGTGGGTGAGAGCTTCAGCGGATTCAGAGGCACTGGTAGATTGAAGTATGGGCATAAGCTCGATCAGCTAGCTATTCAGGGTCATAACCTTAGACAATTTCTAATGAACGCTTGCCAGTGGACAAGTTAATCGAGTTGTTATAAGAAAGCTTTGCTATCGATAAAATTAGATCCCAATTGCCAGACTTGTCTCCAATAAAGCTCCTTAACAAGTCATTTAATCAACGATTGTTCACCTCAGTCTGTCTATCATTTTGAGGGTCGAAGACAGAGGAGAAGTTGAGTGTAGTTCAGTAAAGCATCCAGAGCGTCTTCTAAAAGTAACTAACAAACTTGACATCTTTATCCGAAAAAGATGGTAGTGGCTAGCCCATGTAGGCGTAGGATCTCTAAGAAGAACATCTTACCTCGGTGGGAGGCATTTGTGTTTTTGCTATATGGGATGAAGTGAACCATCTTTGAGAATCTATCAACGATAGCTAGGACAGAATCATGGCATCACACGATTCTGGATAGGCCTAAGACAAAAGCCATGCTAATATCCTTCCATGGTGCCTCTAGAACCCGTAAGGGAGTATACAAGCCATGTGTCTCACTTCTTTGCCTTGGCAATATGGCAGGTGGGTGGCTTTGGGAATGTCACACCTCCTTTAGAGTATTTTAAATTAAATGAGCAAATAAAACAATTATTAGACCACTTGAATTTTTTACGAACTCTAGAATTAATAAACCAAGTGAAATTTTATAACTTTTTTTCCAATTATTGTTCATTTGGTAAGTTGAGATTTTGGCCAACTTTAGAAAATTATAACTAATTCTATAAAAACTTAAAATCAAGTGACATCATGCTTACTTTGACATAATTAGCATGCTAACATAATGCACATAAGATATATCATGGTTGAGGTACTTTATACATGACTAAAAATAACAATTTTAGCACATAAGCATCATAAACTTTCTTCCATACAACATTACAATAGCTTGGCATTTTCCATCTTTAGGCTTCACCTTCCTTGCCTTTTCCTTTGGATAAGCTTAGGCCTATGATGTTGCATTTTGAGAGAATGAGATTTTATTGAAATCTCATTAGCAAAGGTTACTAACTAAAATATTAACATGAATGTTTATTATTAAACGTACTAAACTAGCCATGAAACGAGAAAATACCTTACTAACAAGCTATTAACTCATAATGCACATGGCCAACGCACAACTTATAGTAAGGCTTTACATGTTCAACCAATCGTATAACTTAATAACCATGGCAAACAATCACACATAACAATCATTTCAATATTAATGATTTGCTTGAATTTGGATGCATTTAAAGTAATCCTTTTGGCTCGTTGAACTTGTAGGATCTTTGCAAATATCAATGTCTACACATCATTATAATGCATAACACATTACTAACCACTCATTAGCATGCATTATAACATAATAAACTAAACAACCCAACTAGGGCTCTCAAACCCTAAATTTATAATGCTTTCAAACTTATTTTTTACTTGTACCCTACTCAAATATTCATTGTAAACTCATTGAAAGCATCAGTATCATAAAAATTCATTTCCTTCCCAATTTTCTGTTCTAGGAAAAATTACAATCATAAGAGGAAAAATTATTTTTTCAAAAATTCTTTCCATAAGCTTCCATAATCTTACTTTTAATCACCTTTTTAACCATGTTTTAACCTTGAATCATTCTCATCATTTTTTTTTCAAAATTTGGACAGCACCTCCCCTTGGGGCTCTTGCTTCCCAAAACTACAAACTCATAACATCAACCACAAATACAAGCACCATCATCAACAATATCGAGAAGAGATTTTGAACAAGCTCTCACTTTCTCTCTCTACTTGAGCTCTCTTGATATTCTCTTTTCTCTTCATAAACACCAAATCAAGAAGAGGTTTTGAGATTAGATGTTGTCTAGAGGTAGAAAACTTGAAGAAATGGAGAATTTTAACCAATAACTTACTTCTTTAATTGGATTTCTCTTACTTTTTCCTTTTATTCTTTCTCTTCTCTTTCTGTCCTCTCCAAACTCGCCTCCCTCTTTTCTTGTTTGGCCGACCTTTTGGGGCTTCTTGGAGTGGTCATGAAGGCTTTTAAAAATATCTCAAGTTGGGGTCCACCACTTATCTGGAAATATAATATTCTACTGATAATTTCTACCACAGGCATGTAAACTCTTCTTACTTTTAATCTTCTAACAAGAATATGGCATGTAGTTAGCTTGGGACCTACTCTTCAACCCTTGGCTACTTTATGGTTCCCTAAATTTTCCCTATTAATCTTCCCGAAATACTTCTTGAGGAAACTCTTATCATCTTATTAGTGTAAGATCATTAAAAATTTAAGGGTAAAGGAGGAAAATAACCTGGAACTTTTTACGAATAGACACTGGTCACACGGAAGTTATCGATGGGTCATTTTGGACCCGAAAATTTTAAAATGGGGCATTTTTGCCCCTACCATTAAAAATGTTAACGTTGATCGTCAAAGTTGACTAAATTTTCCATTGATGGATTAACAGTCAAAACTAACACTTTTAACGGTAGGGGCACAAGTGCTATATTTTAAACTTCTGGGTTCAAAATGACCCTGAATAACTTTTCTGTAACCAATGCTCATTCATCAAAAATTCTAAGTTATTTTTTCTCCTTAACCCAAAATTTCAATTTATTAGGAGATCATTCCCTAATTTTTCCCAAGCTCAAACTTCTTCCAAAAATGTCATTTTGACAATTTCTTGTGAAAACCCTTTTTTGGGGTTCACTGTCATTTCATTTTTTGTTTGACTAAATTGTTTCTTATTTGGACCTGAAATCATTTTTATATATTCACATAAATGTTAACATAATTTTTCCTATCCTTAAATAATTATTTGAGGCCCCTTAATGTTTCTAATAATTATTTTGGCAAATAGTCATTTAATCAGCTAAATATTAAAAAACACGAAAAATTCATTTTAGGGTAATTTATGCTACTTTAACCTCAATTCTACCTCAAATATGATTCAGAAAATTATTCTCTTCATTTATGTTTTCTGGAGCAATTTTCTAATTTCCTGGTAAAGGTCATATGAACTTCTTAAACATTACGCTTTTGCCATTATTTAAGTTGACAAATACACAAGACATCCTTAGGGTTTCTACAATTTTATCTGGCCCTTATCTAATTACCTTTAAGTATACTTTAGTCTTATATTTTTTATGCATGAAATCTGGGAGAAGATTCTTGCTACGTTACACTTAAGAGAGGGCCAATAGAACCTAACCTCAACTAACGCTATAGTTTTCTGAATTTCGAAGTGTCTAACCAATCCTCCAACACGTAGTTCCTATATGAGGAAGTCTCATACCAAGGTGCGGGAAACACAACCTAGAACCGCGAAACAACTATCCATCATCAATTACAAAATTACCATGGCCATGGTGGCTGCCATCATGTACCTCGTGGTAGATAATTCTAAAATTTGGGCATGAAGCGTATTCATCCTTTCACCGCCTAAAGCCTATGACGTTAAATGTCATGGTCCGAAAGACATGGACTCTCATACTTAAGATATGTGCAACCTTATTCTCAACTCTTGGATTATGTTTGACCACAAATGTAAATTCTTGGAAGGAACTCAAACCATTTGACATGCTTAGCATTCAGGTGCCTTTAGGAGCTGATATTCTTATGTGTATGTTAGTTAAGTATAGGACAAACTACAATAGGAAGACGTAGTATTTCCAATGCTCTAGTTCAAACAATAGTGTAAAAACCCTTGTCGTAAGTATATCACTTCTGCTTTTCCTCTTTGATCTTCTCACTAAAGAAGGCAACGAGGTGGCCTTCTTGGCTAAGAACACCTCCTATTCCCACACCTGAGGCATCACATGCAACTTTTGAAACACTTGGACAAATGAGGTAATGCGAGTACTGGAGCACATGACAACCTTTCATCGCAAGCGTGGAATGCCTTTGAAGCTACGGTGGTCCAATTAAATTTTCCTTCTTTATCCAGTATGTAATGGGGGTCATATTGACTAGGATGACACACTGGACATACCGGATAGAACTAGAGTCCAACCCAAAGTCTGATCTATTTTTTGATTAGACTAGACTAGGCAGCCCATGGTTCAGTCTGGTCTAGTATGGACCAATGCTCAGGCTAGTTTGAAATATTTTTTATGTTTTTAATTTTAATTAATTTTTTATTTATATTTTCTATTTTTTAGATATTTATATTTATTTTTAAAATCGTTTATTTTATTTTAAATAAATTTTCAAATTAATTTTTTTCACATGGCTGATCAGGATCAGAGCAGGAGGCACGGGAAGGAGCACATGTTCCCTGACGTTGGAGAAGGTCAGGAGGAGGGCGACGTTATGCTGAACGTCGATGACTTCGAGCTCAGTAATATCAACATCTCAGTTGAAGAGGTTGAGAGGTTTGAGGGCGAGGAGATAGAGAAGGACCAAGGATTTTGGCGCCCTTCTGGTAGTCGATCGACTGGGTTTGAGTTAGACATTCGGGGTAAGTAAACAATTAATACATTATTTAATTAAAATGTTGTATTTAAGTTGTTTATTAATTAAGATGATTTAGATAATTTGCTTAATAATTTTAATTATTTATTTAATTTGTCATATTTTATTTAGTTAATTTATTTATTAATAAATGATTATTTTTAGAAATAATTGTATAAATTCAAATTTCAGAGTCTACAGGGGCGACCGTTACGAGGAAGCTCACACTGAGGGATGTACACCAACTCCCTAGTGAGCATAGGGTCGTCGTGGAGTGGGATGACATCACCCGGCAGCCGTGAGGAAGGGCGGTCAGCTCTTCAACCGCTACCTGACTAAGCAGGGCGGGAACTTCCTCCAGTTCGACATCAGCGCTGAGACCTGGAAGAGGATCTAGCAGAGCCTGAAGAACGGTGTATGGGAGAAAGTGAAGGTAAAATTTTTATTATTTCAAATATTTAAATTAATCTTTTTTAATTAATAAATAATTTACTAACTTTAATTTTGAAATCTGTTGCAGGGCAAGTTTGTTGTACGAGATGCGAATAGGGAGTTCGCCATCTCGAA